>JABSTQ010002887.1:0-20258 GCA_013358835.2 Ixodes persulcatus
CAGGGTGAGTTTTCAACAACTCTATGACCAAATTTGTCTTAAACAGCCATTTGACACTGCTGAGATCACTTGAGAGGTTGAAATGCATGGCAGTACCACAGTGCAGAAAGCATTCCTGATTTTCCATGTTTAGTTTGTTGACAGGAGGGACAGATACGTAATACATATCATACTTTCAACATAAACAGGCAATTCAGCACAAACAAGAGAAATCTGGAAATAACTGCTAGTATGCATACAGGAAGCTTACCTTACAAACGTGTCACGAGCTTGCATCAATAACCGTGCATGAACACCACACATGCTTGCTCAGGTTTTTCACAGCAGAAGCTCTGGAGGCTTGTATATCTTTGGCAAACGGGGGAACCTACCTACCAGAAGCTCTGGAGGTTTGTATATTTTTGGCAAATGGAGAACAAGTATTGAATGCGGGAACCTACCTGGTAGTTTTTTCAGGAAACTCCTTTCAACTTAATATAAATGTCTGCAAACTTAACATCGGGCTCTTTATACACACGTGCGTGAACCCGGTTACTCGAAGGAGGCGGATGATTTCGGGAGCGCCCGGGAAGTGGACGGGTTCGAGTAGTCGGACTGAGACGGGTCACTCTCCCGATTGCACGGCACGCCGTCTCTTGTGAAATGGCGACAGCTAGAAACATCCTGCCGGCAAACGTCGCAGCGTGACGAGCAACTGTGGCCTGGGTATCAGCGGCAGCCGCCTGTTGTCGCCGTTCGGATCAGGCGGTCAAGTGGCGGCCGAGCAGCTACCGCGTCGTTGTCGTTCGTTGTCGCACATCCCGGTGGGATGCATAACATCGCGGAGGAATGGCCGCTTCTCTCGGCGAGAAATGCCCGTTCCTCGAGGCAACGCCGCAACTGCATGAGACAAGTCTTGAATGCGGCGATCCCATTTGCGACATCACATCGGCAAGCCGTCATGTTGAAATGACTACAAAGTCGCGTTCAAGGTAGGTGCAACCAGTGTGGGCACTTCAAGTTCTCTTCAAGCTCGGTGCAAGATCTGTTAAGGTAAGGTGGATTTATGAAGCGCGCTTGCCTCGTCTCAAGACGGACCTGAGGAAGTTGAAGTGCGACATAATATTAAGGCTCATCTATGAATTCCGGAGTAATTGAATAAAACATTCAGGTAATAAAGTGAAGATAGACTTTTTTTCACGTATTTTAGCTTTTCCTGATTACTTACATATTGTTCTCTATCGTATTAGAAAACATGCGGCTGCAAGTAGAACATGAAAAACTACGAGGAACGTTGTGTGTGCACGCATATACTATGCACACGATTTATGAATATTTGTGTATATATAGACAAAACAAATTCACGTGTAATCGGAACGCTGCAATTTTAGCGGTGTATTCCGTCCTCTTGTTTTAAAGGATGTCTCAGTAACAGTAGCAGCGTAAAACGATTTTTCAACAGTAGCCATTTAAGATCTTAAGCATTAAATTCTTTTAGCTCCAGTTTGCACCAACTCGATTATGTGTTCCCATTCAGCTTTACTCCATTTTATTCAGTTTCACACGGTTTCAGAGCGGAACCTTCTCGGTTTTATATAAATTTCGCTCCAGAACCCTAGTAAAACATTTAGCAAATCTGAGGAAAACCGGGTCAACAACAGAATAATACTGACCCCGAAATCGTGTCATCTTCTACAATTGATGAAAAGCTCACGGTGGCGTCCGAAGTCAGAACTTCATAACTTTGGCGGTGTTGGGGGAAAAATGCGTACCTCAGGCTTTCATTCTGCCCATGTGAACGCATCCTGTGCGGAGTGCCTATCGCACTGCGGTAGCTTGAGCCCTAGCCGAGGCTACGCCTTCGTTCTAATACGGCAGATCGCTTGCATATTCTATCGTGTGCAAGGTTTTTATTAACAAAAAAGCCTGCAGTGCTTTTGATGATTGCAAATTGTTTCATACAAAGTAGGTGTCAATCATCACTTTCCATTTTGTGAACTATGCCGGTCAAAGGCGACTCACTGGCGACAGCTTCAAACCTATACATTCCCTAACCTCCACCAGCGCCAACGAACACCCCGACGCGGCCCTATCCGGCACAGATCTCGAGGACTAGCAGCGACTGGTTGATCGAGCCCGCCGAATCGGGTTGGCCAACGGAGCCCTGGAGTAAGGGCACCGACCGCGAGGTCCTCCCACTTTGGCATGAATAAAGTTTATGATGATGATGATGGTGATGTAGTTGAGCAAGAAAGTTCCGTTTTGAAAGGTATTTCCCTCTCGCGCTTACACTTAGGGACGAGATAGTTGTCTCTGAATTGACATTATCTGTTAGCATGCCATTGAATGCTATATGTGAACTATTTGAAACCCAGCTATCAGCACGAAACACTCCACTTTAATTTTCTTCCATCATACTTTATGATGTACGCTATGCCACTAGTGTTATGATTTGTCAGTTCAGATTTCGTGATGCTTTGTCTGTAGGCTTTAGTTATTGTTCATTCCATTTCTGTTTCATGTAATCTTGGAGATGGATAACTTTGACGGTTTTCTAATATCTGTATTACCAACACAGCGAAAAGAAAGATGAGGACTAGAATAATTTTGAAGAGGCATAAACTCAGATGATTCCATAAAGTATGAAGAACACACAGACATACGTTATATTGTGATGTATAAGATACTAAAAATTAAAATCACTTACAAGCAGATTTCCACAAAACAAACAGCTCGGATACGCTATTTATGTAGAAGCACTACTATTTACACATGCCTGGAAACCCTTCCAAGTTTACGTGTATGTCGCAATTTACAAAAATAATTCGCACAATATGAAAGCAAATATATTAGTACAAAAGTAACCTGTGACCGCACCAAAACTTGGAATTCACGCACTGCCTCTATAATATTTAAACTTAGAATGCATTTGGAGCTAGGAAGGTAAGTTTCCTTGGGCATCCCATCTGTGTGTTCCAGCGTGCACGGTTCAACCTTGCAAACCAATGCTGCAGCATGCCAAGAATGTAGAAGAACGTCATTCAAAAGGCTTCTCACTGAAATTGTTTTAACCACGTTCGTACATGTTTAAAATGTCTTAGACAAAGTTCATGTCTTTTCATTTCATGTGCACGCATGCACGATGGAACTTCACTTGTCTTAACCAGAATGGTAGAACTAACTAGTGTACATTTGAATATGTGCGACATGTTCTGAAAGCTGCTGCACGTGAGGTTTTTTGCACAGGAAAGGGTGTATTCATTGCAGATTTCAACAGCCAAGACCTTGTCAATAACACAGTGCTTTCCATATCGCTTAACAAAAGCGCTGCTGTCTGTTTTTTGTGGCCTAGTGTAATGCTGGGAGTGAAACAAGCGGCCATGAATAAGAATCCTTTCATATTCAGACACACTCTTTTGGACACATCCAAATGCTTCCACGAAAGCTTCTTTTTGCGATGCTTTTAAATGGCACCTTGCCTTTGCAGTTCCAAGCACATGTGTGCGACAGTCGTTTTTGTGACGGAACTGACTGCAGGACACTGTAGCCTCTGAGATGTCAGTGGTTGACCTTAACAACGTCACATTAAGACACATGACATAGCACTCTAAGATTTGCAGTGGCATTGCCATCGCTGACTAACTTCACCAATGTATTATTTCTTCCTTCAAATATAAAGGAAGAGTGTGCCCTGAGCGGGCCAAGCATCTGGACACTCTTTGGACGTGGAGCATTTGATGAACGTTTAAGGTCATGACGCGCTGTCCATACAAGGTCGGCATTTTGACTACAAATTTTGTTGCGAGATCACAGCTCTTGGTAGTTGTCGGGCATTATAGCGTCTTTCAAAAGAAGAAAAAATATGCTCCAGGAGCATGCATAGGTGATCATGGTAAGGCTGTTGTAGAATTCCATGTAAACAAGGAACTGAGTAAAGCAAGAGTCACCATTTCCATTCCCATGCTTTCCTGTGCATTCGTTTCGACAAACGACGTGGGAGGCGTGTGAACAAACCTTTTCAAACAAACCTTTCCGATGGTTTGAAGCTCGAAAAAACATTTCTCCAGAAACATTAAAATGTCTGGGTGACCAGGCCCAATCCAAAGCCCGCCTAGCAGGACGCTGCTCCACCAGACGTGAACTGGCAGCTCATTAATGACAAGCTGGATATGCCAGAGTGAGGCATTCTTTTATTTGAACAATCGAGAACCATCTGTCTTCATTGTCAGAGTGATGTCACACCAGGAGCTCTTTTTGGGTTCTTTTTATAGAGGAGGCCATCGGATATGTCGTACATCATGTTGTATTTGGAGTCGTGATGTCGTTTTAAACCCGCATAAGGCGATTTCGCGATGTTCTTGTCAGCCCACGTATTGTCAGCCCACATATTGTTGGCAGTTTGGGGATTCAGTTTTTCCTTCCGTCATCCCAGTGTACGTGCGTATGACGCACCGTACAAAAGAAATGTTGACGGGCCCACCTTCCGTTATCTATGCCCAGATCTGCCGGAATTTGTACTTGGTGCCGGGAAGAATGTCAACTCCAGCAAGGAAGTTTTCGAGATGCAGAAGCCCTTCAACTTGCGTCCAATTAAGGCCAGCTGAAACAGCGTACGGTAGGGTCGCTATAATGGCCTCCGACATCGTTAGATTCGAGCTTGGCAGCGGCCTCTTCAGACTTTTTGGTTAAACTTTAACTTTTTAGTTAAATGGTCCTGTGTGAGCAATTCTTGTGAATTTCTCCCGCTAACCAGGAGAACAATATTTCATGCAAAGATGAACTATATACAGGGCAACACACTGGCAAAGTTTGAAGACCTTAGCTTTCATAGATTCGGAGAAAACTATTCTTTAATCCAGAGCGTTATTGCGCAATGTTCCGTGTTTGCGATTTTTTTCCCAAAATAACTACCCTGATACTCGGTGATTAATACTTTTTGTCAATCCTTCCTATGCCTAATTTGTCAGTGAATATTTCAAGACCCGTAGCCAGAACAGTTTTTTGGGGGAAGCCGCCCGAAATGTCAACATCGCGCGATACGCAAAACGCGCACGTGACTGAGGGGGTGCTTCCAAATTTTTTTCGCAAAGACAAAATTTTCTTTACAAAAACAAGGATTGGTTTTATTCTTCTAGGCAAAAAGCCAGCAAAATATATTTTTTTCATCGAAATTAAAAATGGTCACCGGACATGTTTGCTCGATCTTATCTGAAAACGCCCTGGAACATTTGAACAAAGAAGAACGCAATCAACAATTGATGTAAGTGATGCAGGTAGACGATTCCATTCCTCGAAACTCTAGGGATAAATGAAGCAAAATATTTTTTTTATGATGGCAAAATGGAACGCTTGCTTCGTCATGGTGATCCAAACGTGCAGAAACAAACGATGAGGGGGGGGGGGGGTATCAATTGATTTCTGAGTACAGTGTTGTGAAGAAATATCTTGTGAAAGAGGCAAATACTAGAAATTTCTCGGCGATGGGCGAGACTGGGTTGTGATAAAGTATTTTTCATTGATGTTACGCTATTGGTACGATTATAATTAGCAAAAATAAAACGTGCGAATCTGTTCTGAATTAATTCGAGAGATTCGTAAAGTAGGCGGTACCGGGATCCCAGATGGAGGCTGCATACTCAAGCTTTGACCTCACTAATGTTTTATAAAAAATAGTTTTAATGATGACGGGACCATAGAAAACTTACGTTTAAGATAACCAAGCATAGGGTTAGCGTTGTTAGTCCTATAAATAATATGAAGGTTTCAGGAAAGATCGGAGCTTAGGATCACTCCCAGATGGTAAGAGTTTACAAGTTCTAGTGTTGTGTTATTATATTTTAAGGCTATAGTAGAAGTAAGAATGACCTTACGAGCCATGCGGATTAGTTTGCACTTGTTAATATTTAGTTCCTTGACCAGAGCTCGCACCATTTTAAAATAAAATCTAAATCATGCTGTAACTGCTTGCAGTCATTAGATATTATTTCATAAATGGCACAGTCGTCAGCAGATAATTTGAGAACGAGAAAATACCGGGAAAGACGATAATATAGATTATAAAAAGTAAAGGACCTAAAATAAGAGGTGTCCTAGAGCAGTGGTCCCCAATCTTTTGGGCGTCCCGGACCCCTAACCCGACTCAGAGGCCATTCAGGGACCTCCACTGAGTACAATATTGATAACGAGAAAGCACACATAAAAAGGCACGCAAAGCAAGGGCCAGAAAGGGGTAATATATTTGCAGCTGCCCGGATTACGTTATAGGTTCTTGGTATGAACTGGCACCCGCAGTACACGGTCTGTGTGAAAAGGAGTTTTGCATGCTGGGTCATTCCATGCCAAAGAAGACGGCGATTTTTGTCATATTTTGGATATGCTTGAAACAAATATATGAATAAAGACACGTCTGAAAGTATGGATGGCTAAGTTTGAGGGCTGAATTACGTTTATTTTTGCTGACGTCAGGCTCAAAAGTGCGGGGAATCGAAGAAAACCTTCTGTACTTCGAAAAATTACTGAAAAAAAGCTATTGTCACCACATAATTTTACGTTTGCTTACAAACGAGCACTAATGTATTCTATTTTACCTTGAAAGGCAAACACCTCATGCCGCCTTTTTAGGTCTAGACAGGCCCTCCAAACCTAAGCAATCTTTTAAAGATTTATTTATTTTTTTAGTCAACTTTACATTAGACTTAGACTAAGAAACCTTTTTTACTTATTTTGTTTTTGAACTTTTTGTTCGACTATATTGTGTTACAATTGCAAAAAAAATTATTCGGGCGATCTTTAATTAAATGTTGAATAGGCTCTTTCATCAAAGACGGCCATATAGAGGGTGAAAAAAGGCATGTGGGCAACGGTGCTTTATTTTTCAAGTAAAAGGCAAAATGGCATCGCCTCCAGGTGTTCACCTCGTCCGCAACGCACGCCGTCGTCTGCTACGGTCGAGTGAAACACTCCATGTGGTACTTAATTTCGTTAATTATATTTGTATAGCTAACGCTGAGAATCTTGACATTATGACATGTGTATGTATAATTACTAGAGAGTGCACATCTTTTTGCCCTAAACAATATGTCTGGGTACGCTTGCAAGTTGAATAGCGAACACTGCGCACGTCTAAAACATCACCGGTATAGTCCGTCTGTTGCAATGTCTTAAGCGTCGCACAGAGAACTCTTCCTGCACGTTTGATGTGGACGTTATTTTAGCTACCACATACCCGCGTTTTATAGGTGCCACATTATGGTATTGGCGTGTTTTTGGTATAGCTTTTGCTTGTTGATAGCGGTTGCTGAGTCGTTGTCTCTCGGCTCTGACGACGCTATCTGGAACCCATATGACGTTCACAGTTTTCATTGAAGCCTCCGCCCATTCATAAAGATATTGTGCTGTGATGATCTGATTGTCAAATGGCCTTTGAATGCTGGCTTTGCTAACCAGCCTTTTTATAATGCCGCCTAAGCCATCACAAAGGCTTTTCCCATGAGATGAGGCGAAAAAGTGCCACGTCGCTTCCAACTCGAAGTCTTGTGAAAGCAGAGGTTAAGGAAGTTTTTCCTATTCTTATACTGAGAAGCAGCGCCATCCGTAAAATGATGAACTTTTGAGATGTCTGCTTTTTGTTTTAGTTCATGCAGAAAGTGGTGTTGAACTGCATTCACTGCCGCGATGTCATGTTGAAGGGAGTCGGACACAAGAACGAAGGAATGGGTAATCTACGACTCAATTCCTTCTTTTATGCTTCGAGTGTAGGCAATACCAGGATGAAGTGTCGCTTGCGTGCTGTTCCAATGGAAAAAACTGCGCAGCGTCCTGAACGATGATGTTGTAGTTCCCTGCAATGTCCATGATGACAATTGCCTAGGTTGGTGGAAGTGTCGATTTCGGAAACCTAAGATAATTTGACTGAACTTTGCTCATATAGTGATGACATTTGAAGTTCTCCAGCGTTTCGAGGAGTTCTCCCACTACTTCTGTGGTACTCGATACAACTGTCATGAGCAGGCACTTGTCCGAGTGAACCCATCGCTTGTACTTTTTTCATCGTCTTTGGGAGTCTTGCTTTGGAGATATTTTTTAGCGGTTCCGGTCCGGGGCATTTCGAGCAGGTTTTCATCATGCAGCTCTCTTTTTCGATTGAACGAACGGTTAAAGCCATAAGCTCGCCACGGGTATCTTTTATTCCCAACACATGCAGCATAAGCTTGACGTTTTGATGATACTCGCACACACAAACAAAGTGTGTGCCAGCTGAGCCTTCTAACACACACCAGGGGGGACGCAGAGATGCGAAGGTTGAAACAGAGGTTGGCAGTCTGGATTTTTCCTTTTTCATTGAATGAAAGCTTCCTTTAGGTTCAACAAAAGAAGCCGCTTTTGATTTCCGTACAGGACGTCTTACATCTCAGGAAGACAGTACGATATCCTGTCATCTTGGTAAAAGGCATAATTGAGGTTTTTACCTCGGAGGACAGTGGGCGAGTTTCTTGTTTATAGGGTTTTTCGAGAATTCCTCTCATGTCTCGGAGTCGTCTGGCAGATCGCACTATCTTCTTGCCGCAACCAAAATATCCACTAGTTTCGGATATTGTCCGAGATGCGGGCATAGTGCTAGAGTTAACAACTTTTCTGGTCTGGACTTCGAGCTTTTAAATTTTTCTCGAAGGCCCTCTAGACTGACATGGCCCAAACATCCCCGAATGAAAACCGCAAGCGACTTTTGCCAAGACCCATTTTCGTTAATTAGCACCCGGAAGGGGAAATCTACTTTATGATCTTTTACCAAAGACTTTAAACCGAAAGACGAGCGTGAAGCGCCCCTCACTCTGTTTAGCGTGTCCGTGATCTCCTCCTCCGCCAAAATTAAAAAAAAACAGCCACCAAAGCTTTCTCATTGAAAATACCATCCGGGAGCACTGCAAACAAGCCACTCTTGTCAGTCTGGAGCAGAGTCAAATAATTATCTCTCAACTCCCTTTTCGAAGCCGACACTCTCCTGAAATTTCTTTGTTCAACCGGGAAGGACGAATCCACCAGAACACTCAGCTTGCTCAAGGACTGATTTACAAAAGTCGTTCTATCCTCCGGGGTAGGAATTTTGGTACTAATAGCATGGTTTGATTTGTGCTCAAATGTGCATGCTATTAGTACCAAAATTCCTACCCCGGAGTATAGAACGACTTTTGTAAACCAGTCCTTGAGCAAGCTGAGTGTTCTGGTGGATTTGTTCCTTCCCGGTTGAACAAAGAAATTTCAGGAGAGTGTCGGCTTTGAAAAGGGAGTTGAAAGAGAATTCTTTGACTCTGCTCCAAACTGACAAGAGTGGCTTGTTTGCAGTGCTCCCGGATGGTATTTTTAATGAGAAAGCTTTGGTGGCTGTTTCCGAGTTATTTGTAAAGAGTGGCGAAAACGTTCCGATTTTAAAACGGGATGTGTGTAAGATTTTGGCGGAGGAGGAGATCACGGCCACACTAAGCAGAGTGAGGGGCGCTTCACGCTCGTCTTTCGGTTTAAAGTTTTTGGTAAAGGATCATAAAGTAGATTTCCCCTTCCGGGTGGTAATTAACGAAAATGGGTTTTGGAAAAAGTCGCTTGCGATTTTCATTCGGGGATGTTTGGGCCATATCAGTCTAGAGGGCAGTATTGCCCTTAGGAACTCGGAGGGTTTAATCGAGGGTATTTCTCCCCTGCAAAGGAGCTCGTGCACGTTGATGCCCTTGGACATCAAAGATTTATATTATTCTTTGATAGCTTGCTGTTGCTCGAAAGGGTTAGGGAGCGTCTAGAAAAAAATTTAGTCTCATTTCAGGCCAAAGCGGGTATCTCGGTAGATGCGGTAATGGAACTACTGACGTGCTATGTGAAGGCAACTGTGCTTAACTTTAAGGGTGACTGTTATATACAGCGGAAAGATGTGTGCATTGGTTCGGCGGTGGCTCCGGTGTTTACTGAGTTTTACCTTAAAACTCTGGACAAGAAAATAACAGATTTTGTTGGCTCTTTGGGTGTTGAAGGTGTTTTGGTTCGGAGGTTTGTGCACGTAGACTGCTTGTACGCGCATCGGCGACCGCTGAGAGGGTTCAAGGTGGAACCTTTGCTTTGATTCCTTATTTTCATGGTTTTTCTCATAGCTTAAAAGCTTTGGGTGCAAAATTTAACGGTAATGTGGTTTTTAAGACGGACTTTCGTTTAGACAGGCTCACCCCGTTTACCTTCAGACGTAAGGGATGTCTCGGGAAAAAACACAGGTCCCTCAGTCTCCTGTGTCGCAGAGTTGGTGTACAAGATCCCTTTTGACTGCGGATTGTGTTATGTTGGTCAGACAGGGCGTTGTTTGAATGACCGTCTTGCGGAACATAAAAGGAATGTAAGGAATAGGGCGCAGAGTTTGAAGTTGGCAAATCATGTTGATTCTTGTAATAATTGTTCCCCTCTTTGGGATGAAACCGCCGTTCTGTGTAACGAAAAAGAATTGTTTAGAAGGCTAATTTAGGAGACTTTGTGTATTCGCGAGCGGGGGAAAAAAACAGCTAACCTTGAGTCGCATGTATTATCGTGGAGCAGTCTACCGCAGTACGACTTCATATGTATTCGAATCGAAAAAAGAATTTAAAGTGTCCTCAGAGATGAAAAGCATGACGGCCTAGACCTTTGTCCAGGTCGGGTGATTGGAAGTCAGAAAACAATAAAGTTTCCTAATCGCACTTAGTGGCAGAGCATTCATGCCCTGGAAATGCTGAGAAACCGAAACTCAAGAAACTTGACGCTGCCAAGATGGCCGCGTGCACAGTGGTGTCAGACCGCCAAGCAGTTTCACATATCGTCTATTACAACTAATTCGGGCAGTGGGGGGAGCGTAACTATCAAGTCATGGGAAAGTGCAGTCCTACAGTCACGACCCAAACAAAAAGACAGGCATACCCTATTGAAAGTAATCAGCAAGAAAATCTAACTGGACAAGCTGGTAACTAAGCTGATCAAACTGGTCAATGTGGTAGTCAAACTGGTTTAGCTAGCAATCAAGCTGGTTTAAGCTGGTTAAGCTAGAATTTGAGCTGGTCAGTCTGGTTTAAGTAAAAACCAGCATGGTCTATCTGGTTTTAGATTCAATCTGGTGTAGCTGGGAGCCAGTGTGGTCCCAACTGGTCAAACTGGTTTTTCATGGATCCAATGTGGTCAAGCTGGAAGACAAGCTGGTGAAGCTGGTCGAACTCCTAATTGTGCTGGTCAAGCTGGTCTTGCTGGGAGCGCGCACGCCAAAGTCGTCTAGAGCTGGTCGAACGGGCATTGCTGGGGGCGCGCGCGCTAAGGTCGACTTGGGCTGGGACGAGGCCACGTCCTGTTCTTTGTCCTCTCATTTCTGGCAGACGACCTGGCGCTTCAGGCGCACTGCGAGCTGCCTTTGTGTGCGAGAAAAGAGAGAGGGAGTGGTACGAACGGAGAATTTGAGACACGTTTGGCTGGCTTGGACATATTTTCGAAGGGACGGCTGCGTACGCGTTGTTTGGACACTACTTGAACGAAGGAGACAGCGAGCGGCAGTCCGTTCAGCGCGGGAAGAAGTCAGACGCCCCGAAGGAGGCGTCCCTTCGTGTCTTCGAACGCGTGTGTGCTCGTGGATGACGGTGGTGCCGAGGAGTATTGCCAACGCCATCCTAGCCACACGGATTTCCTTGCCTCCGCCGACTATGCAAGAGGCCGCTTCGCCCCCATCACTGGCGGGAGCCAGGTTCGCTTCTCTCATCCACGTAATATTTCTTATTTTTGTTGTCTGTTTTTCGCGTGTGTCTAGTATTTTTCGTGTTGTGAGATAAGAAATCTAGTTTTAATAACATCGTTTTGCACCGAGAACTACTGTCTATGCGTCGGTTAGTACTGTGTCAGCGCCGAGGATGTGTAGCAAGTAAAATTAAGGTTTTAGTGGCGCAGCGGCACCGGAGACCATAATGCGCCAAACAAAATGTTAATACTCAGGAAAAACAGATGCTATGCTAGAGAAACTTTTTATAACTGGTGTAGATAACCAGTTTTGTTAAGAAAATCAAAAGCCCGTCGAAGTGGTACTAAAGCGCTGTCACTAAGTAAAAACATAGGATGAAAGGGAAAATGGTTTCTAAAAACTTCAGGAAAACATGATACGCGCAGTTGATCATAAAACCTACACTCCCATAGAATGTGTAAAATTGTAAGTGATTCCCCACAATGGGCACAAAGCGCAACTTCCTCGCCACAGAGGAGGTGCATATGTGTCAAACGTGAATGGCCGCTTCTCAAACGGCAAAGCAGAGCTTCGAGATTACGGTTTTTGTGAAATTAACGTTCCTAGATGCCTGTCACTGGTTTAATCACG
The DNA here is from genome assembly GCA_013358835.2 of Ixodes persulcatus. NCBI lineage: Eukaryota > Metazoa > Arthropoda > Arachnida > Ixodida > Ixodidae > Ixodes > Ixodes persulcatus. Next base: position 12,335 of record JABSTQ010002887.1, read on the forward strand.
TGGAGTTTGTTGTTGGTTTCAGTGTCCCATTCTAGCTGCCAAGACTATAAAAAAAAATTTCTTTAAAAGCGGTATTAAATCCTGGTAGGGCAGGCTAAACGATACTATTGAATCGGTGGTACATGCAGCCAAGCGATCTGCGCTCTCATACCCTGAAATTCCCACGTGACTCGGTACCCAGCAAAATTTGATATTACATCTAAGGCGAAGAGCTGTCTACTTTAAGACGAACATGTTGTGTATGTTCATTGTTTGTAGAAACTCTGGAAGAAATAGCAGCTAAGGAACTTTGTGAGTACAAAAATTACTGCATTCAATACACTGTTGTCCAGAATATACTCAATAGCTAATAAAATGCCATAGAGCTCTGCAGTGAAGATGCTTGCCATTGAGTCAAGCTGCATAGCTTTTCTAAGGTTACTAGAATAAACTGCACAGCCAATGGAACATAAAGATTTCGCCCCATCGGTATAGTACTCGGTGCAACCTCTATATATCCTTTCTTGCAAAAATAGAAACTCTTGCTGAAGAAACTGTGGAGCAATGGTTACTGTATTTGGCGAAACAGCAGTCACAACATATGGGCAGCTCGTTCATAGGAGCAATTCTCTCTATAGATGTTAGCAAGTTAGCACCACTAGCAGAAGGGACTGGGAGGTTGAGAGAGAGCTACAAATACTTTGAACTCGAAAACCTAGGGGGCGTACCATTGTTGGCTTGTTTTCAAACAACTTACAGATCTGAGGGGTGTGTAAAATACTATCAGCAGGATTTTTGCGATCCGACAGTACTTCGTAATAATAACACAGGCTGAAGTACTGTCGGCGTTTTTCAAGAGACATTTGATGCGTGTCCACATACAGGCTTAATACAGGTGATGTGCGAAATGCCCCAGTGGCAAGCCGGAGTTCGATGTGATGAACTGGATCCAACATCCTTAGTGTTGATGGTCGCGCCGAACCATAAACAATTGCTTCATAATCCAGGCGTGACCGAACTAAAGCATTGTACAACCGTAGAAGGCATCGCCTGTCAGACCCCCAAAATATATGTGACAGCATTTTAAGGATGTTAGAGGATCGCAAGCACTTCTGCTTTATTTCCTTTAAATGAGACTTGAATGTAAGCTTTTTATCAAAGATCATGCCCAAAAATATATGTTTGTGCTTCACCGATATTTTTACATTATTCAATTGCAAAATCGGGTCCAAAGTCAAACCTCGCCACAAGGAGAACGGCATACACACAGTTTCCTCTGGGGAAAATTTAAAACCTTTTTCATTTGCCCACTTGCTCGTTCTGTTTATTGCCAGCTGCATTTGCCGTTCACAACTGGAGAGGTTGCAGGACGAAAAAGATATTTTGCACGTCATCCACGTAAAACGAGTAAGAAACAGACGGCGGTAGAACTTGAGCCAGTCTGTTTATCTTAACTGCAAATAGAGCGGCACTTAAGACTCCGCCTTGGGGGACACCATTTTCTTGTAAGAAGACATTGGATTAGGTCGTGCCTAATCGAACTTGAAATGTACGCTCACTTAAAAAATGCTGCAAGCAACGAAGCCAGCGGCCACGCACCCCCACTTTACAGATCCCGAATGGTACCATACCTCCATGTAGTGTCATATCCCTTCTCTAGATAAAAAAAAAAACACGGACACGCACTGCTGTTGGTGTAGAAAGGACTCACGTATGACGGTCTCCAGTCGGACCAGATGGTCCATGGTTGACCGGCCAGCCCGGAAACCACACCGGTTAATGTCAAAAAAGTTCTTCTTTTCCAAAAGAAGCATAAGGTGACGATTTATAAGCCTTTCGTAAGCTTCCCCAAGCAGCTTGTAAGTACTACGGGGTGGTAACTTTTAGCCAGAAAGGGATCTTTTCCAGGCTTCAGCAAAGGTATGACATGGGCACATCGCCAAGCATGTGGAAAAGCAGCAGCTTCCCAAAGGTAATTAAAAAAGAACAAGAGGTGGGACAAGGATTCATGATACAGGTGCTTGAGCATCTCGTAGTGAACTCTCTGGCCCAGGTGCAGTCTGCTTTTTTAAGCTCATTCGAGTTCACACATTTAGAACGATCTGTTGTATGCAACAGAGTTGAAGCCTGGCATGGTGATTTTCTGCTTCTCAGCGGTAGTCCTGGAACTTTACAAACTCTGTACTGTAGTTGGAAGAACTACAAACACGCTGAAAATGTTCTGCAAGAAGGTCTGCTTGTCCTGTTAGAGATGTTGAGAATGAAGGAAAAAGTGGAATCCTAAAGCATGGTACTGCCTGCGACCATTTTTGAGACGATCCCATACTTCTTTGGCAGTAACAAAACTATTTAAAGATGAAATATACTTTTTTCCATGAAGCCCGCTTGGCCTGTTTTCGCGTCCATCGAGCTTGTGCTCTTTTTTTTTTTTTTTCCAAACTCAATCAAATTACGAAAAGTTTGATATCGCCGAAAACTTCCCCACGCCTTGTTCTGGCTTTTCCGAGTGGTAGCACATTTCTCATTCCCCCAGGGCTTGCACCTTCGGGGAAGATTTCCTGAGGTCTGCGGAATTGAAGCAGAAGCAGCATTTATTATGCATTCTGTAACGTAACGCGTCGCGTCCTCAGGAGTCACATGAAAAAACAAGGAGGGATCAAGCGTTGCTTCGAAACCAAAAATAGACCAGTCGGCCTTTTCCAACTTCCATCGCGGAAGGCGAGTTGGTATCGATGAATCTGGTAAAACGCTCCCTAAAATTATGGGTAGATGGTCGCTGCCAAAAGGATTGTCTAAAACGTTCCATGAAAAGCATGAAAGTAGAAGTGGTGATAATAGTGATTGGTCGATTGATGTAAAAGTGTTGTGGGCAGCACTAAAAATGTTGGTTCTTTCTTATTGAGCAAGCAGATTCCAGTTGATAATAAAAGTCGTTCAATAACTCCACCTCGAGAGTCTTGACGAGAGCTTCCTCACAAAGGATGGTGGGCGTTAAAATCACCAAGGCTTAAAAGAGGCTTGGAAAGTTGGTTGATGAGTGCTTGGAGTTCATGAAGATGCAGCAGAACATTAGGTAGTAAGTAGAGTGATACTAGGGTGATGAGGCGGTCAAGGAGGATGCTAACTGCAACTGCCTCAAGTGAAGTTTGTAAAGGAATTTTGGCACATGCCACTCCACTCTGAACTACCACTGCTACAACACCCGAAGGGCTTGAGGAATGGCGGTCCTTCCTAAAAACTTGGTGATGACGCAAAACCTGCGTGTGTGAGTCAGTCAGGTAAGTCTCCTGTAGGCAAATAGCAATAGGGCGTAGCTCATCAAAAATGAATTGATGTTATCTATGTTACGTAGAAGGCTGCGACAGTTCCACTGCATAATACCTATTGGCTTATCCAGTGCGAAGTGAATAAAAAACCGGTAAAAAGTAAAATGAGGTGACTATGGCTTAAAATCTTTTTTTTTTAATTGCGCGGTGCGTTTTTTTTTTTTTTACAGCTTCTTTCTGCTGCCCTGTGGGGTCACTGGTGGCAGAAAAAGAGGCGTCAGATCCCGCGAGGAGACTTTCCTCGCCGGACTTGGGTCCACTCTCGTCCATGGGCTCCTCGGGGAGCCGGGGGGAGACCCGCTGGGGTCGGCAGACTTAACGGCTCAATAGGTATTTGCTGAGTCGATACGCGGAGTTGCCCCCAGCCTTGAGGAGGAAGGGCGGCAGGAGAGGCGGGGGGGGGGTGCCATCCCCTGCTTCAGGGTGGACGTTGAAGGAACAGCGTCCACCGTGTGGTTGGGGTTCAGTGCAGCTGGCAGCGCTCCCGTGGGTTTTAGAGGGGACACTGCCACGAGACGCACACCCTCTGGAGGAGTCTGTGTTCCCGCCGATGCCATCACGAGCCGTGCGGGTCCCCTGTGCACAACCTCGGCATATCCTCCTTTCGATAGGAAGGAACAACGTTTTTTTACTCGTAGGACGAGATGTTTTTTTGTGGTCTTCAGAGTCAGTATTCTTTTTCTTCTTTCCACTTCGGACAAGAACGCGGGTATGCAGGATGACGACCATCACAGTTGACACATCTTGGTTCACTTTCGCAAGTGTCGGCAACATGCTCTTTACTGCAGCATTTCGCGCAAGTGTCACTTTCCCGGCAGCTCCATGACCCATGGCCGAACCTTTGGCACTTAAAGCACCGCTGAGGGTTCGGCGCATAAAGCGCGGTTCAAACAGGCCCGGAGAACGGCGCCCGGGCCAGCCCGGGTGCCGGAACCCGTAGTGACGTCAGCGCTCCCTCCGTACGGGCGGTGACGTAATTACGGCCTCCGGCACCCGGGTCAGGAGTTGAAAAATTTTCAACTTTCTCCTTCCCGGGTCGTGACTTAGGTTTCCGTATTTTCTCCGCGGCCAATCAGCGCGGCGCGATTCCCTCTTCCGCCCTCCTTGCTACCGGCGTTCGCGTGGTTCCGCGTGCAATTGCCTCACACCACTCACACGCTCCGTGCTTGACTTCCCGCCCGTCTCCGACGCGAGGAAAGCTGCGGAAGCTGCAAAGAGTGCCGCTGCCCCGAAGAGGGCTAAAGTTGCCGCTGCGTTTGACGTACGCGAGAAAACCTATAAATTAATTCAGCTAGTTCAGCGGTACCCCTGGATCTACGACAGGTATCGTAGCGACCAGAAGGACCAGGACAAGCGAAAGAACTCGATACTGCTTTTAACAATTTATTCACATGGTTTCAGAGACACGGGAGGTGGTTGCAACCCGATGAAACGGCATCTTCAATGCAAATATGAGTGGCCTTTAGAAAGGCCGTTTGTAGAGGCAGGCAGTGGTTGGCTTGCTGGCTGCAAAGAGACCGGAAAGGCAGTGAGATGCACTTAAAAGGTTAAAATGGTCAACGACACCGGTACGCGCTGTAGATGAGTTTTTAGGCAGTACTGTATGACCGCTAGCCTAGGGTCTTTAACGTGCACCACGCAGTAGTGATACACGACCGCACGCCGATACGATGCTCATCCAGATCGAAGCGGGCAGGGGTGGGGATTGAACCCAAGATCCCTGGGTTCTGCAGCGCGAGCTTTCGTGCAGAATTCACTCACAAGCAGCTTGTAAGCAAACATCCTAGCTAGCACAAAGGACAAGGAAGCAGAACGGGCTTCGGTCATACATGCACTCAAAGGAGCACAACACCGTGACCAGGTTTTGTGAACAGAAAGAGCGTGTCGTATGAGCTGCACATGTGCATGCCATTGCTATTTTTTATAGCACAGACGCAGTAAAATCTGACAAGCGTGTGACTGTTACGAAAGCTGATCTCGTGATCCTGCCGCGTTAAAAGTGATCTTAATGTGGTTTCACTGCGGGAGCGCACGCTCCACGTGAGTATTCCTGCGAGCGACGCGCGGGCCCACGTGGAACGCCACTTGATATATAACATGAAAATAATCCAAAATAAAAGGCAGCACACCCTACCTGGCTCGTGACATTCGGAAGCACTCGAAGAAGACCCGGCCGTCGGGGTCTTCGTACATCTGTCTCACGATGGTGGCGTACTCGCCGAGCATTTTGCGAGACTTCAGGAGCTCGCGGACGGCCTTCCGCTTCTTTTTCTTCGCACTCCGCAGGTACTGCTCACACGCAGCCGCGAAAGTAGTCAGCCGACGCTAGTTGATAGTTCTTGCATTTGTGACGTACCTCTTCGTAGCCGGGATCCTGCCGAGACGACGCCATCGCGAAACAAAGCGACGAAAACAAGGCGCCAGTGCCGCTCTAGACGGAGCGCGAAGCGTGGCTGGCGTGGCTGTGTCGCCTGCCTCGTCCAGAGCGTCTCGCCTCGCCCGCGCAAGCGGCGACGACCCCGCTTGACGACAGCCGTTGATTGGTTGCCTGGGGAGCCGCCGTGACGTCAGCTCCCGTAGACGGGGCCCGTGCCGCCGCCGCTCAAACCAAACCGTGACGTCTGCTCCCGTAAACGGATGCCGGAGGTGATTACGTCACTACGGGTTCCGGCACCCGGGCTGGCCCGGGCGCCGTACTCCGGGCCTGTTTGAACCGCGCTTAAGGGCGAACGGGGCACCGGAGGTAGCCTGCCTTTATGGTCTCTGGGGGTGTGGTGGTGTCGAAGGTCTGTATAACATGTCTTGTTTTTCGCTCCACACCCTCACGATGAAGGGTGATGCGTCAAGCACATACAACTCCTTGATCTGAAAGGCCTTCGACGAGTTCTTCCTCAGATAAGTCCATTAGGTCGTCCTCTAAAATAACTCCATAAACTGTCTTAAGTTTGCGGTGTGGAGTAAGATTTACTTTATAGTCAGACACGGCATTCAGAGAAAGATGGGCATCACTTTGCTTTTTGGTGTTCATCTCAACAAGAAGGTCACCGGACGCCATCTTGTTTGCAGAGTAATCCTTTCCAACGATTCCTTCCAGTACCTTGGCGATTAGGAAAGGGGACAGTTTAGCAAGTGGTTTTCCTTCTTCGGAGTGTAAGACAAGGAATTTTGGCGATTTTTCAAGTACTATGGATGTTTCGGGAGTGATAGAGCTTCGGTGCGATCTCTTTTCAGATGCCGATCCAGAAAGGTTTTGTTGCGCATACCCATAAGAGATGGGAGAAAAGTTCAGTGCCCGAGTGCATCGTCCACCACAGAGCCCAACAAGGGAGTAGGTAACGTGCCATAGCAAGATGGGCTTGGCTGACACAATTACTCTACCAGTGCTGCCCGGGCACTATACCCTAGTGTGATTGCAGGGACAGGACCTGTTTCCACTCAAGTCTGGCCCTTGCCACCTAAGAAGGTGAAAAGAAAGAAAGTGTAGAAGAAAAGAGAAAGAGGTGGGATAAAAGTGAAAGAAGGAAGAGGAGGGTAGAAGAGGTGACTGACTGAATCATCCTGGTCAGCCCAATCTAGGACACCCGTCTACGAGAAGCAGCGGCCGAAGCGGTATATTGCCTCGCCCGGGGGGCCCCGAAGGGTCCAAACGTACCCCTGGCTCAGCTCAACCACCAGGATCCTGTCGTGTTGGCTGAGAAAGAAGAAGTTAGGACTGGATGGACTGGGGCGGGAGAAAAAGAGAAAGAAGTTGAGATAGAATAAAAGATGTACGTCACGCACAGTGATTGGGCTAATCACTGTTGGTTCATTTTACGGTACAATACAACATATTGGCGCAGTCAACCATGAAACTGGAAACCCCGCCGCCTTTCTTGCCGACTTTCGGCAAACCTACAATCCCATGGACGGAATAGTATCCTCTCTTCGAGACATTCCTGGTGGCAAGCGGCGCTACTTCATACTCAGACGACAGGAAAAAGGCCATCTTACTCAACTGCCTTGGAGTTGAGGGACAGCGAGTATTCCGTTCCCTGCCCACAACCCGAGAGGATTCCCAGCCATCTACTTCGGCGGCTGGAAGTCTTGCTGCCAGATCCCAAGAGGAGTCTATCCCAACTACTTCAGCGGCAAGTGCTCCCACTAGTCGTGCCTTCGACGCCGCAGTACGTATACTGTGCAACGTTTTCACGCCTGCCATCAAAAGGACCGTGGAGCGATATCGCTTCCGGCAAAGGGCACAACTGCCAGGACAAACGGTAGAGGAGTACATTGCCGCGTTGCGAAGTCTGGCCAAGACGTGCAAATTCGATGCACTGACTGAAGATTTAATCTGCGACAAGCTAGTGGCAAAAACCAACACCAAAGAAGTGCAGGAGAGGCTTTTACTCGAACCAGAGCTAACGCTTGATGCTGCATTAGTCATCGCCAGGCAAGTGGAACAGGCTCTGCGCGAATCGAAGCTGCTAACCCAGGACAGTAACGTCCCAAGCACTTCTCAGGTTGCGACTCTCACAAGATCTACTGCTAAATCTTCAAAACCGGGTCAAAAATGCTACACATGCGGATCTTCAGCTCACTCGGCAGATGCTACATCATGCCCGGCACGTGCGAAGACCTGT
>JABSTQ010002888.1:0-43097 GCA_013358835.2 Ixodes persulcatus
TGAAGTTGTAGGTCAAAATTATGCTTGAAAAAAGCATCAAGCGACAGCTTTGGCTATTGAACTAATTTTTTTAGAGTCTATATACGTAAAGGAACTTTCACGACTCACGTCTTGAACGCAAGATCATAAACATCACCCACTGCAGCGATTAAAGACGTAAACTATAGTACGCTTTGAAACTAAAAGAATTAGAGCATTCCAAAGTTGCTTCCACGGTGCATATGCTGCCGCTTTTCTCTCCCGCTTCTTTTTTTTTTACATTTCGTTTAGTGTATTACTGAAACTAAAGGAGTACAAGCGAGTAACTAAATAAACAAAGAAAAGACCGGACAAAAAAAAAAAGAAAGCTAAGCTGTTTCTCATTTTGTCGTCCTGTTTGTAGAGTTGTAGGGTTTGCAAAGTCAGAGTACTGCTATTTTTAAATTTTGTTTCGCTGCCCTCATAGTGGCGTGGAGTCCTTGAGACTCAAAGAGTAGGGAAACTTTAGTCAAGCCGCCTGCATTTTCTGAGGCGAGGCCAGCGTCCTTCGAGGTCAGGATTTCGCGCTTTATGTAACGTCAGGAGCGGAGTCATTCGCACCTGCGAGCCTGAAGAAAAGCTTTGGAACTGTTGAGTTTGGCTAGTGCTCTTCGGAGAGCCGGAGCCGGACTTGTACTTCTCATGCTAACGCAGTCCACGGCCAGCGTTGTCATCTTCGTTTTGCTTTGGAATGTTGTTGGTCCGGCCCCTCGCCGTAGTGGGTTGTCGAACAGAAAGAGCTCATAGGACTTTTAATGCCTTCACAAAAAAAAAAAAGAAAATAGAAATCTGGCAATGGAAAAGGGAGAGAGAAACACCATGAAATTTCGGTGGTGTTTCGACTTTTGAACACGCACTGGCTACGCCACTGTCTGCTTTACCAGCGCCGCTAGCGCGCTCCGACGAGCTTCCACTTTGCGCATGCGCTTCTTCGCGGCAACCGCGTCGTCTTTACACGTACCGTATGTCGGCTTCCTAGTCGGTACCTTTTCGTTCTCGTGGTTTGGACACACTTCAAATCAACGATTCGGGGCAGTGGTTAGCAGTTCAAAAACAAACAAATGTTGGGGGATAAGGAGTGCAGACCAGCATTTATTTTCTTCAAAATCTCACACAAATGTGACAAACACGAATCACACTATCGCGTTTGTCGAAGCTAGCTGCTTGGATCATTTGCTGGGGGCCTGCCAAGCGACTCTGTTGATTCCGCCGGAATGCTTTGATGAAATCAATATTCCACAGCGACCTCTTTCTGACAGAAGGCCAGTCTGTTATCATCATAGCAGGCTTTCACCACGCCGATTTAACAAACTGACACTGAAGAGAGCGGACGAAGCCTAATTACGCAATGTACGCGATTGAAATTGTAGCGCACTTCACAGAACCTCTGCGAACAATGCGAAATTCAGTCCCACTTTCATTGCGTACCACTACTATCGTTTACCTAGCCGAGACACTCCAGATGAAAATTTCTGGCCGGCAAATGGTTCAAATGTTTCACTGGGTCCACCGTTCTCGTGCATTCGATCGCGCTTGTTTCGATCGGAACGGCGGCCAATGCGTACGACTAGCACATAATAAAATATAACACACATTAGGTCATACTTAATTCTAGTTAACTCTACCTTTGGCGTGTCGCGGAGCTTCCCGCTTCTGCCGGCCACTCACCACCCCCACTGGCTGTTAGGCCTATGGGCCAGAGCTCGTTAGACTGATAGGCCTAATGGCGGTAGAACATCCTCGGAGCAGTCCACGTCCACGCGCACAATCGCCCAGTCCAGCGCACGAACGTTAAATTTGCCCACCAGCATGGGAAAACGTGGACCGCAGACGACACGCGGCAAGAACGGGAGGTTCAGATCGCAGAGATGGGCGCCTCGAGCACCACACTGTCCCAGCTGCCCCGAATTCCAGAATGGGGCGCTCGCGCGTGGGCTTCTTGCTAGTCATCGTCGCCGGGCAGCGCTCTCCGCGCTCGTCTACAACGCGAATACAGCATTCTTGGCGGTGACGTGCAATGTTCGCGCTCGTCGCTAAGTGTGCACAAATACTGAGAAAGCTGCTACGCGACACCGACCTGTACGCACCCGAGCTCAAGTAAACCAAGAAAACACAACCTACGTATCCATCCGAGGATCGCGCCGTGTTTATTTACTTTTTTTTCTGCTCTGGCTTGGAATCGGCCAGAAATTTGGCCCCGCGGACGCAGGTATTTCCAGTGAGGGGGAAGAAGGGGGGGGGGGGGGTAGCGTACCAGATGTTTTAGAACAACCCTAATTACCCCCCCCCCCTCCTTTTTGTTTTCCAGCCCTAAATTTTTACACATGCACAAGTCAAGAGGGGGTCATCCGACATTGGGCCCCGCCAACGGCTCGCTTATCCTTTTGAGATTACGTGACGCTTTTTCGAGAGGCCGTTGGCAGTGTTTTTCGTGAAAACCCAGGAAGATGCAGACGCGCGTTTTTAGGCCCTGTTCAGACGTCGAATCCATTTCACGAAACTCGTTTCGCGATTCAAGATGCGCCAGAAAAATGCATCATGTGAAAGGGCCTTAAAACGACACACAATGGTTGCACTACACTTGCGTTTGCCCTAAAAGAACTGCATTGCCTTCTGCTTCCACATAGTACCCTCAACCTTTAGGTATTCGCCAGATTGAGCGAAAAGTTCGTATTTTGTGATTGGTTTTTCACTGGTGTAATATTTGGTGTTCGCCGGCGTCAGGATTTCGGACAAAAACCATCCCCAAAACGCTTTAGACCCATTATAACGACCACTCCCATGACGGGAAACCTGTTGGTGCTAGAGCCGGGACTGGGCGGGACGGGGGAAACGCCGGCTGCGTCAATGGCGGCCGATCTCCCGCAGACGGGTGGACGGGTGGGAGTATTTTCAACTCCCATTTCGTTTTGCGGCGTGTTGTCGCACAATAACTCCAGTTTAAAATGGGAGTAAAATCAGGTGATGTCGCTTTTATACCCTGTCCCTTAGCGACCAGAGTAAAGTGGTGGTTTCTAGGTTTTTATACTCCCATGTACGGGAGTGAACGCTTTAGGCTTGGGAGTTTAATCGGCATCTTTTTCTTTAAACCTCCCATCTGGGCTACTTCTCCTTTACAGTGTATCGCTACGCACTGGCGACACCTCCGATTATCAACACGATGCCCGCCGTTTCGTCCCTTCCCTATTGAGAATAAGTCTAAAGGGCCCTTCAAAACTTTTTAAAAGGTTTAAGGGGGCCTTCAAGACTTTTTAACGGGTTTTACGTACCCCTCAAGGGAGTCTAAAGGGCCCATCAAAACGTTTTGATGGGTTTGACGTACCCTTTAAGAAGGTCTAAAGGGCCCGTCCAAACCTTTTGAAAGGTCTAAGGGGGACTTCAAAGATTTCTTAAAAGGTTTGTAGGACCCTTTAAGATTCCTTGATGCGTTCTGGGCCACATCAGAATCTTTCTTAAAGGGTTTGAAATGCCCTTTAGAAAGTTCTAAGAGGTTTTTTGAAATGTCTGTGGGGCCTTCAAACACACCCGTCAAACAATTACAAGCGACTCACAGAAGTTCGTTGAAGTAAAGACAGTTGCGTTTGACTGCGTTGCGGCTGTGAGAAACCAGCGCATCCCTGCTGCTTATATCGCGTGCCAAGATGATTCCTCGAATTGGATTCCACGCTTCATATGAAGCACAGATGTGCCGGTGACTCGCAATCGGTTCTCGACGCAACGCAGTCAAACGCACTCCAACGCAAGTGTCTGAACCGGCCTTAAGAAAAACTGTAGCCTGCCAGTTGTATTTGTATGCAATTTCTAATATAACATTTTTAGTGCTTAAAATACTAGGCAAAAATTATGACTGCGTGTTGTAACAATGTGATCAATACGGCGACAAAAAGAGGAAGGAAATGAAAGGAGACAAGAATAAAAGGGGAGGAAAGAAAAGGAAGTCGAGGGGAACGAGGAGATTCAAGGCGAAAGTGGACGCATTCGGAAAAGCTTGACTCCGGAATACGCCGGCAAAGCTGTCATCCATAGAAGTCTGCCGACCTGTCCTCACCGTCAACTCTGAATGGCAAGCCTGCCTTAAGAGCGAACCGGCAAAGCCATCTCGACAACCGGTTGACCGGTCACCATCGGTACGCCGGCAGCTGGAGTCAAACGAGACCGGCTTCTACCACCAGCGTAAACCAGTGCCAACCTTGGCAAGTCGAACTTTGGATGAACGCCCTTTTCTTTTATTTATTTGCTCATAAGTTTCCTTTTTTTTTTCTTTGCGGGGATTCAGAAAGTAGAACAACTGGGTGCAAATATATTTATTTCTTTGATATCAAAAATCAAACGGGCCTCTCAGTTTCCTTTCCTTTTACCGTAAAGAACCTGACAATAAATGGCGTCCGCGGCAGGAACAGAATTACGAACATCGGTTGATCAGGAACGAGCTCGGCAAAGAGAGGATAGAGTGGCCGAACGAGAAGCTTTCTGACAGAAAGCGGAACTGGAGGAAAGAACGGAGAGAACGCTCCAGCTTAAGCTTAGGGTGATTGAGGCCGAGGGGTCGGCAAGTGACAGGCATGGTGCAGGTGGTGGTGAAGGACCCCATGGAGTTACTGCGTCACAGTACCTCAGTCCCCATAAGCTAATGCCGTCGTTTGACGACCAAAGAGATGACTTGGATGCGTACCTTTGCCTTTACACTTGATGAAGCCACATGCGCGTGTCAGTAGCTTTGACAGTGTTGTACACTAATTATAAATCGGAGTATAAAGAATTCAATTTCTGAGGGGCTAATGGCTCTAAAGGGTTGGTGGATCTAAAGGGTTGTTGGGTCTAAAGGGTTAATGGGTCTAAAGGGTTGACGGGTCTAATGGGTTGACGGGTCTAAAGGGTTGATGGGTCTTTAGGGCTGACGGGTCTAAAGGGTTTGAAGGTCTAACAGGGTCCCATAACACATCAAGGCTGATGGGTTATTTTCAATAGGGTTGCTCCTGAAAAGACGGACAAGGCGAAGCGGCAGCAAACTCCGTTCTTTCTATGGACCTAATCGTGTCAGCTATCGTAGACGGTGGCGTGCTGTGCGGCGAAGAGACTTAATTAATGTCGAGAGTCGGGCTAGTTGGTATTCGTTGATCATAATGTCTGTTTTTACATTATGTCTGTTTGTAATGTAAAAACAGACAGATAAGGTGATGGCAGTGTTTGCGGCGTGTGTAGGAGGGCTTAGGTTTACTGTGGAGGTACCTCAAGGAGGGGTTCTCCTGTACCTTGACCTCTCCCTGCGCCCCAGCGAGGGTTACATGTGTTGGTGCTACTCTCCGCGATCTAAGGGCCTTCTTTACTACAGGTCGGCTCATTCAAAACTGATTAAGAGGGGAATAGCGCTCTCTTGCTTGGGCGCAGATATGAAAAAGTCGTGCCCTCATACGCTTTCTGAGAGCTTTGGGACAGAGGTGCAATGGTTGCGAGCAGCGGGGTTTCCACCGGCGTTACTGTCTGACGGTGCAAGTGCATTATTTAAGCGGACTAAAGGATCCCAGGCGGTTAAGCCCAGCGTAGAAAAGTAAACGCCTGTAGTGATCCCGTATATCCACAGGATCTCACATAGTCTAAAGAAGGTCGGAAGCCGATAGAACATACCGGTTGTGTTTTCAGCCCCCTTCAGACTTAAACAGGTCTGCTGTAGGATTGAAGCAAGAGCTGAAGGGCACACAAAACGAGAGTGCAGTAAGATACATGCGGAACCGTTCGTGAGATGCAGTGAGGGGGTTGTTTATAAGATCCCCCACTCGTGTAATAAGTGTCACGTGGGGCAGACAGGACGTTGTTTAAACGATCGTCTTAGAGAGCATAACTACTCCCTTAGTGCCACGGTTGGAGGGCACCTCTCGTTGCACTGCAACGTATGCAAGTGTAGACCGTCCTTCCCTGGCGCAGCAGTATTAGGACAAAACAAAGATAGATTGGCGAGAGAAGTGCTCGAGGCCTTTCACATTGTCACTCTGGGGGATCGGTGTGTGAGTGAGGCCTCAATAACGCTTTCACAAAAATAATTTGAATTCATGCGCGAGCGGGTGAAAGTTGGCCACGCGGTGATGTGATGGTGCTGATAGGGGAAGGGGCCAACACGTGCATGTCAGAGTGAGAGTGCTGATTTGGGGTGTGGATTTTTTATCTTATTTTCTTTTTCCTTTTTTTAAGTAATAAAGTTTCAGTTGCGAGCCAGCGCTTGTGCCGTCTCCGTGTTTCTTCTCCTTCGTCCGTGTTTGTTTGCGCAGTTTTTACATTATGATCGGCGAAGAGACGTTAAGAAGCTGCCACGCAAGTTGGCGAGCAAGTGCGTGCGTGGTCGAGTGGTTACCGCGCTTGACTGTCGCGCGGAAGGTGTAGGTGCGATTCCAGTCAGCGGACTGTCCTTTTATTTAGTCTTTCAACTTGGCCCTCTCGTAAGTTCGAGAACATTCTAGTCAGATCTAGTTCCGAATGCTCTACGCACCGAAAGTTCTACGCCGAATGATCCAGAAACCCACGAGGCTACATAAGGGACACGGCACGGCGAGCGGACTCAGTTTCGCCCAAACGTTCGACTCTGCTGCTACGCCGACCTCGACACCCGCGACGCTCTGCTGTTATCTTCTGTTTCCTTTTTATTTTGGGGCACAAGTTCGCCCCGTTAAACATTTAGTCTCTTCAGTTATCATCGCCTCGTCAATTTTCATTCGCGACAATATTTAGCGAGACTGTTAATGGAACAAGACTGGTCTCAATCGTAAGTACATCCTTGCACGTGATCATTACGGTAACTATGAATTTATCATTCAAGTGAAATCTTTGCCTAGTAGCGATTATGCCCACATATCATCAGAGCTGCATTGGTCGTCATGAAGACAGAGTAGCCTGCTAGCATTCTTTAAAAACAAGAGTAACTTATTAAAAGTAAATATGGCGCAGGACAGAGAGCGATACCAACAAAAATTCATTAGCGCTATGCGCTTTGCAGGTGGGCGCCTTTCGCTCTTCTGCGCTTGGGAAAGGAGGTGTGAAGGTGAAAGAGGAGGTTATCCTAAGCTCTGCCTCATCGGGGGGGGGGGGGAGGTCGGGGATGTAAACATCTCGGTGTCGGCAATGGCGGACGTGCTGTGGCAGCTGTTGCTGTAGCCGTGAGTCCTTCGAGTGGTTGCTGGTTAAAAAAAAAAAAGAGAAAAGCACGTTCCGCTTCTGTCCATTGTGATTTAGAGGTCAGCTCTGATCAGGCGCTCTCCAAGGGGCAGTGTGACAAGGGGAAATGAAATCGTGCTGCGTCTTCGGATGTGGTGGGCGCATTCACGACGGTATGTCGCACTATAAATTTCTGGGATGTTTGACAGATTGAGAGTTCTTTCTTGATTCGGTGAATGGTGGTGCATGTCCGTTCTTAGTTGGTGGAGAACGAGGCTCTAGCCTATTAAATAGGTGCGTGGTCCTCTGCACCTTGCACCTTTCTTAGAGGGACAAGCGGCTCCTAGCCGCACGAAACAGAGCAATAACAAGCAGTGGCGTCACGAGGGTCAGCGTCACCCGGGGACGGCAGTCCGCCGCGACACCCCCCCCCCCCCCCCCCCCGCTGTCGTGGCCCGCCGCGACACCCCCCTGAGCGCTGCACCCGGGGCGGTCCGCCCCCCCTTGTGACGCCACTCATAACAGGTCTGTGATGCCCTTAGAGGTCCGGGGCCGCACGCGCACTGCACTGAAAGAAGCAGAGCGTTTTTCTACCTGTCTGTTTGGACAGTAAGCTTAGAAAAACGTGGCTTGAGCATATCCAGACGGCTAATTGAAGTCCATCGGATTACCCCCGAGTAAGTGTTTGTCTGTTTAAATAACAGGACATATATAAATAAGTTTCTGTGAAATTTTGCCAGAAATAGGAACAATAATTCCTCCTCGGTGTCAACGAGTCAACGACATAACTTCCGCGATACGCTCGACGCCGCTCGGGTAGCTCGATCGATCTTGCTCGGATTCTCTTCCACAGATGATCACAGCTTTTCAGACTTTCACCACTTAGGTTTAAGCCAAACATACATACCCGAATAGGCTAATTGACTATAGCCTTTTAGTCGCGCGAGGAAAATGTGACAACAAGCATCGATCGAGCACTTTTTGGTTATGATGTGATCAGAGTAGCAATCACACGGCCGCATTTCTATATTTCCAGTCACTACTACGGCAGTCACCTGTCTATAGCTAATTATCTTTGAACAACCCATCAAACGCGAGGTACCATTCTTCGCTCACTCGCTCGCTCCTTGATGCGTGTCTGCTAGTTGTTAGACAAAAACACCTGGTACCGCTCGAGTTATTTCGTCTGTCCCCTCTGAAATGCCAAGTCCAGCTCGCTCGTGTACTTTTATAAACGGTTTAATTGCTAACAACGTACAACTAGTCTTACTCAGGCACAGCGCTCAGCCTTTTGAAAAGTTTAATACAAATTGTCCAAGTGTTTTTTAAGCCTCGATTGATACACTAATGCGGCACATGTAGATGACATATAAGCGATAAGGGATCATAGTCAATATGAGCCAGAATATTACTTAAGATGTGTTATTTAAGCTTTTTTTAAATATTAAAATATGCATATGGTTCCCTTGAGAAACTCTCTGAGCGACATCGAAAACGATAAATCCGTAATTTTTAGAAATACGGGTAGTTTGTGAGAAAAAAAAAGTGTTTTTCTGCCCGCGTAGATATAGTATGTATCACCGAAAGCTCGAACTCCGTGGAAACATGAGCGTTGGAATATAAGGCGAAAATCTGAGAACGTGACGTTACCTGGATCAAGCGATAGTTGAGAAAAACGAAATTTCTTTTTGAGCCGACGTGCACCTAAGCCTAATATTGTCAAAACAGAACTCGACATTGCAGGCACTTGTGGGATTTATATCAGTGGAAAACACTTGTCAGCAAGGAAGAGGACATTATTTTATTTCTTAGGTGACATTTTTTCTGCACTGAAATATATGCTACATTTGTCCACACGTCTTTCTTTTCTCTTCGCAATACTAGGCTTAGACGGACTTGGGCTCATGGAAATATTTTGTTTTTGTCGCTTATCGCTTAATCAAGATAACGTCATGTTCTCAGACCTTCGCGTTCTATCCCAGCCGCTAGCGTCAAATTTGAACGGAGTTTGAGCTCTCGCCGACGTAGAGTTTATTTACTCAGGCTGAAAAACGCGCGTTTTTTTCCCCGGGATCTCCCGCTCCTTGGGCGCGTGGGAAGCGCAGCAGTGCGTTAAATTTCCCACTCGCGTAACTGGCACAGGGCTGGCGGTGAGTAAACACGGAAGATAAGAGACGGAGAACCTGCGCGTGCGCGTTATCGTACCGGTGCCCTTGCTCCTCCTGCTCGACTTGTAAATTTGGCGCTCCACCCTCCTTTCCACGTGCTCCGAGTCATTCTAAAATCGACTGGTATTGTGGTTTTCAAAAATGCTCGACGAGTTTCTAGATGGAAACGTATGTGCATTTTCAGTAATGAAACATTTAATCAACATATTTGAGTTAATTAGGAGCATTATCGCGACGGCTAGTACGCTATATTATGTTGTCCAGGCCAGAAAATACACACGTGAAGAGCTTATGGCGTTGCTCTTTTACGGCTTTTTTATAACAAATGTGTAAAAAACAATTTCAAGGCGACCTAAGCACTTCTTGGGAGTTGTGAATGCGAAAGCATTGAAGTCGTTTTTCCGCTCCCTTTGTTCGTCTGCGGCGTACTGGCGTCGACGGCAACGCTTTGCAACCGCCAAGGTCGCGGCCGACGGCCGAGCGACCGCTCTCGTGAAGTGGCCTCGCGGCGCTGAGCTCGGCCGTGCAGCCTCTCCGGAGTTTGCCCGTGCGGCAGCGCGGCCGGGCCCGCACCGCCGTACCTCTTAGCGGCGCCCTGACAACGCCACCTAGAATAATCAAAGCCTCCGCATCGCCTCCTCTCCCTTCATGAAGAGTAATCACAGTCGAATCGCGCTAACTTAAATTCAAATTCAAATTCTTTATTGATTCCTGAATCAGAGAAAGGAGGCAGAGAAAAAAGCAACTAACACGCTGCTTGACTATATTTTGTTTCGCCATATGTCCGAGCGCGGCCGATGTTATGAACCGAAAAGCCATTCAAACAGCGCAAAAAGCGCAAGGTCATGGCGTGCTCTCTGCGCTTGATGGGACTAGCCGGCCGAGGGGCACTCACAGAGAGACGGCGAATACCGGCTGGTCCTGTCAACTGCAGAGAGCACGACATGACGGTGTGCCTCTTTCGCTGTTTGATTGGCCCTTCGGCTCATAACATCGGCCGCGCCCAAACCTAAGTTAAAACGAAGTATAGCCTCTGCCCCCGTAGACGCCCAGGAAAAAACAAACATAAACGTAAAGCCGCTAGCATTCGACATATTCATTACAGCACGGGAAAGACAACGTCATTTCTATTGCTAAAATAAGAAGAGAAAAAAAGAAGAGAAAAAAATCAACTCAAAAGTAAGTGAAAAATAACCTACACGCGCAAAACGCATACAATCCTGCTATACCAGCCTTTTTTCTTTTCTTTTTAGATTTTACTTGGGAGTAAATATTAGACAAAATTGAACACCGGACACCGCCGGACATACTGAAGATGCATATATATATATATATATATATATATATATATATATATATATATATATAACTGGGAACATAAACACACATGGTGAAAACAGCAACAACGAACGATGTATATAACTCCGCGCGTGACACAACCGTTCGCGGCAACGTTCCGCGGAAAAAAGGAAACTCTTACAGATGAACGCGGGTGATATTTATACAATGCTACGGTCGCGTTCGAGTTCCAAAAACGGCGGGATGG
The DNA here is from genome assembly GCA_013358835.2 of Ixodes persulcatus. NCBI lineage: Eukaryota > Metazoa > Arthropoda > Arachnida > Ixodida > Ixodidae > Ixodes > Ixodes persulcatus. The sequence goes on from JABSTQ010002888.1 coordinate 10,876, forward strand.
CGGTTGTAGTCTCCAAAGAAGCGTAGGAAGAGTTCCAGATGGGCAAACGTTAATAGAATGCTACGGTCGGGTTCAAATTTGGGCGGGGTGACGGTTGGAGCTTTTGTGAGAGGGAAGCGTAGGGCAGTTCATATCCGGGTGAAGAAGCTTGTCGGTCGGGCCCAAGTTTCAAGGACGGTGGGATGACTGTTGTAGCTTCTTGAGAGCTGGCGCAGGGTGACTTTGTGTCCGGGCGGGCAGGGGTGACCTGGACGATAGCGCACCATAGACAAAAGTTACACGCGCAAAATAAAGTGCTGTCTCTCAAAAAAAAAAAAAAAACGGCACGGTCACTTGTGTTGTTTCGTGGGGCATGCATGAGTCAGACCTGGAAGGGAACAATGTTGAACCAAGAAAAAAAAACGAAAAAAATGGATATCAAAACGAAAAAAATGGATATCAAAACCCTGATATAAAAGTGAAAAGTTGATGGTCCAGTTCCGGCCACAAACACAGTACCACTGCTAACACTAAGGTCTGGGACCTAAAACAAGTGTCCCCTCATCGCTGTTGCATTTCGTCTGATAGCATTTTAATCGATGCCAGAGTACCAAGTCTTTCATTTATTCTTTGTTTAATTGCGAAGAATCGCTAAATTACGTAGGATTCACGCTGTTCACGTTCGCGATTTGATTTAAATCCAGATTCTAGAAGCGTCACTCACAATTTATCAAACGAGTGTTTTGGGAGAGCGAGATGTTTGGATATATATATATATATATATATATATATATATATATATATATATATAACTGGGAAGAAAAAAACACTTGGTGAAAACAGCAACAACGGACGATTTATTCGCCGGCGTTGCGGCCGGTGTCCGGCCTTCGTCAGGAAGAGACGACGAAGGTCGGACTCCGGCCGAAATGTCGCAGAATAACTCGTCTATTGTTGCTGTTTTCCCCAAGGTTTTTTTTCTTCCCAGTTATATACCCACGCCTTCGGCCTGCCGCCACCATTCCTGTTATGTATATACAGGGTGTTTTTTTTTAAGCTTAACAGAATTTAAAAAAAAAAACATGAAAGCTAGATTAATGCGGTCTCCGCAGGTGACTTATACGGCCAGGGGGACATATTATAGGAGGCTAGTCGTAACGATCAGTTGGCTAATTAGTTAAAACTCGTTAAGGAACTTTTTAATTAATGAAAATAGACATATAGTTCCAATTAGAAACTTGCTCAGCGTCATCGAAAACCACTAATCAGTAAATTTCAAAAAGACTTTGAGCGCGTGAGAGGCGTAGTAGTGCACTAAAGTTAGCACTCGTGGAGCACGTACAAAGCTAGCGGTTGCGATAAGGCGCCCGCGCAATTTTTCCGTCGCTTATCTAGCCCCAGCCTTGTACCTTCTCCACGAGCGGTAACTTTCGTGCACTACTACGCTTCTCACACGATCAAAGTCTTTCTAAAAATTACTGAGTTAGTGGTTTTCGATGACGCTGAGCAAGGTTCTAATTAGAACTATATGTTTATTTGCATTAATTAAAAAGTTAATCAACGACTTAACTAATTAGCCGACTGATCGTTACGATTAGTCCCTTATACTATGCCCCCCTGGCCTTATAACTCACCTGCGCAGACCGCATTAATCTAGCTTTCATGGTTTGTTTTTAAACATTCTGGTAAGCTTAAAAGAAACACCCTGTATATATATACGAGGGGCGTTTATAAAGTTCGTATTATCGGCACTATAACTTTTAAAAAAATTACAACATCTTCCCGAGGGGAACCATGGGGTGATGCGGAGCATCGCGGATCGTTATTAGCGGCGTTTACGTTGAACTTCACGGTCCCGAACCTCAGGTTCTGCTGCTCGACTTTCACGAACCAACGCGGCTTCCCGTTCTCGAAGGTCGGGTTCGCCGCTCGCTTGGTACGTTTACGTTGAACTTCACGGTCCCGAACCTCAGGTTCTGCTGCTCGACGTTCACGAACCAACGCGGCTTCCCGTTCTCGAAGGTCGGGTTCGCCGCTCGCTTGGTACGTTTACGTTGAACTTCACTGTCCCGAACCTCAGGTTCTGCTGCTCGACGTTCACGAACCAACGCGGCTCCCGTTCTCGAAGGTCGGGTTCCGCCGCTCGCTTCGTACGTTTACGTTGAACTTCACGGTTCCCAACCTCAGGTTCTGCTGCTCACCGTTCTCGAACCGCCGCTGCTTCACGTTGTTGTAGTTCGGCATCCGCCGCTCGACGTTGACGAATGGACGCCGCTTCTCGTTGCCGTAGTTCAGGGTCTGCCGCTCGCTTCAAGCGTTTGCGCTCAGCGTCGCGTGCCTTTCGCTGCGCAGCTTTATCTTCAGTGGACGTAGCGTTGCTGTTAGTTTGTGGGGTGGTGCTGACGCTTGCTTGCGCCAACCCACTAACTGACGGGACTGTTGCTTCCATCACACCTCATCGGAAGAACGGAGTGAAGTGGAGTCAACAGCACTGAACTGAACGCGCGCAGCGCGCTACCGCTGCTTATTTTCACAATTGAAGGAGAGGAGACTAGAGGAGGAGAGTTGCGCATGCGCGCGCGGTGTGAGTAGAAGCGAACGCACGCGAAGTTCACGCAGCTGGTAGAGAGAGAGAGCGGAGAGAGTAACGCGCAGCTGTTGGAGAGAGGGAAGGAGGAGGGTTGCGCATGCGTAGTGTGAGTGCGGACTACGACGCCGCGGGACATAGACCCGAGCAAGAGATGCTCCGCATCTAAAAGCGGAACAAAACAGGTATTAACATGAGCGCTCCACCCTCTAGTTTTCGCAAAGTGTACACATCGCGTGCTAGAGTAGCGCGGAACGCCGCTAGGGAGTCGAAACCCAAATGGCACCACCCGTCGGTGCCAAGCCCATGTAGATATCCGGTTTTTCCATTTGATGGGAAGCAATGCCAAGGATATTCATTCCTATCTGGGAGCGTTGTTCTGGGACAACGCCCAAGTTTATGGAACTGTGGCTAAATGGCGCTGACGCTTCTAGTGTGCCCAAACAAGAGAAGAATTTAAAGGATGACGACCAAGTGATTGCTGAAGTCGAGCGATTCCTGAACACTCAAAACGAGGAGTTCTAAAACAGTGGCCTCCGGCATGTGGTCTATCGCTGGTAAAAGTGGGTAACGTTTGGTGGCGAACATGTAAAGAAAATCTCAACTCCTACTCGAGTTTGATTGCTCCATCTCTATTCTCTTGTGACAAGGATACGAACTTTATGAACGCCCCTCGTATATATATATATATATATATATATATATATATATATATATATATATATATATATATAGATACGAGACAGTGAAACGGATTTATTTTATCGCCTTTTTTAAACGAATAGCAGGTGCGTACGTAGGAATGTTCTCAAAAAAGCACATCTGTTCAAGTTACGCACCTCTATATCTTTTAGTACTTTTCGTACGTCAGTAGAAAGTGCGTGGATGCCTTCTGTGATGTGACGTCTGGAAACGCACCTTTAAAGGGACCATGAAATGACCTTTTTACTTTTGCCAGATAACTTTTACATTAAATCGTCAATGTTCACTAAATGCCGAACAGGCATTAGTTTTCGTCTCTGTTCATTAACTTCTACACAAAAATTAATGAAATATCGACTTTTTCTTTTTCTCCAACTGACCGCAAAACAAGCTGCGGCGTAATTTTGACGGTCGTGACGTACCCTGTTTCCGGAACCGGAAGCTCTCTCGGCAGTAGGAGATGGGAGCGTTAGCGGCGGCGAGTTGGCGGTGTGCCGGTAGGTTTTACTGCGCTGATGGCGCTGATGTCACCGACGTATTTTCGGAATCAGCGCCTCTCATCGCCGCGATAGGCATGGAAACATCGCAGCTGAGCGAAATTCAATGAGATATGTTGCGTTACAGCGACAGCATGGGACTAGTCCCATACGCCGGTATGCCTTTCGGGAAGTGCGGCGAGTCTTCCGGTGGTAAAAGTTTCGGTGTAAAAGTGTTGGTAAAAGGCGGCCCATGTCAGTCATTTGCAAAGCGATGTAGATGGAAACAAATTGCCGCGGCGTTTTCGCGGCCTCAAAGATGCAGGAGCGAGCCGACGTTAAAAAAAGATACGTTTGAACTCCGACAGCCTCAGCAAGAGCCACGTAAATACCTGTTCACACTCGGAGCGGACGCGGGCGTTTGATGGAAGTGCTGTATTCGCGCCGTTGGTAAGCGCTTCGGGACCGATTTGTTACGATTGCAACTCGATACTGACGCGACACTCGGCAAAGGAAGGTTGGACCGGCATTGCACGTAGCTCCCACGAACTGTTATAGCTCGACAGTGACGTGCAGTCGTGTCAGAATAAAAAATGTCATACTAATAACAAAATGTACATACCGTGTTACGAAGGTAATCCATACGGCGTTTATTTGAGCTCTATATCACACAAAACAAGAACATAGAATCGACGAGAGTCCCTTTTCGACGACAGTGTTCATCAACACTGCCTGGGAAAACAAGGGGAAGAGATTGACCTCACCTCTTAATCTAAAATTGAGGTCAGCGATCAAACTATAATACGGGAAGGGTCGCCCGGGCATATTCCATTCAGCACACCAGCCGGTCGTGGGCAGACGGTCTTGGCCAAGTACCGTTGAAGCAACGCTGTTCCGAGTCGGAGTGCCTGCTAGGCTGCTAAGCCTATCCGCCAAGCTCGCTTGGTCGGAGCCGGTGGATTCGTCGCCGTTGTAGCTTTTCTCGGGTGTTTGTGGATCCAGCGTTCTTGCTCGTCGTGGTCTGTCTCCAGTTACTTTTGTTCTTGCTGCTTGAAGTCGGGACGCGCGAGAAGGACACGTAGAAAAATAAACGTTCTTTGGTCATCGCGAAGTAGTAACTGAGCGACGCTGTCTGCCCGGTCGGCCCTACTGCGCAGGTGCATGTTTGCTTCGTTTACCACCCGATAGATGGCGCTTGGCTCTCAGCATTATCAAATTTGGCAATTTTCGTCACATCTTTAATTATGCTACAAAATGTGGATCTGAATATTATTTAACAAAACTTTTAGGAAACACTTACCGGCTATATATTGTTTACGATCGCGTTGCTGGTGTGGTAGGCGCTTACTCAATAGGCGACGTGAATTCGGCTGACGTGCTGCGTTTCCGCGGATGCATCGCAGTGAAAAGGCAGAGAGCTTTCGAAGGAAAGAAAGCGCAAAAGAGTCCAGTTTTCTTTTAAAAGTTCTATAGCGAAGATTTTTTTTTGGCTCCCTATTTTTGTGTTTTTGTGTTTCTTTTCACACCTTTTACGATGATCGGTGGAAGAAATTCGACTTAGAATAGTTTCATGGTCCCTTTAGCAAAGGCAATACAGTAAAACTGTGTAAAATTTGTGATTTTCTGAAGCTGATAAATACGCTGAAAGTGAATGGTTATAATTGCGTAACGCATGTGACAACGGTACGTTTCAATGTGCGCCCTTTTTCCATGATGTGTGCATTGAAGACTGACGTCATTAGGTTGCCGTAACTGCGTCAGTGTTCTTTTTGTGTTCGGTCCTCCTGCTATGTTTCTGTTTTTGATTACAAGGTGCCAATGTAACGCTGCTGGGAAGAAAGGGTTCTGCCGCAAGTAGGTCCCAAGAGTCGGTTACAGCATATATTATTAGTGGACTCTAATATAAGTTCAATATTGAAAGAATACATTTTATTCAATTTTAGGATGTACTTCGTGTTTTAGTTGAACGGAGCACGTGTGTACGATAGACTTGAATGCTGATAGCAACGTCGCAACAGCACTCTAGGCTGCATCGACGATTCCGAGATATTCTAGCCTTTCAACGCTCGCCCGCATGCACGCTCTCGCCCACTCAGGCGATCGCCCAAGGCGCCAAGGCTCGGGAAAGGAAGCATCTTCGACCACTGCAGAACCTGTTTCTTCGTACTCGTTTCGACCTCTAGAATCACACTGAAAAAACATTCGGCTCCGCGCGGAGCATTACTATCTTCCTCTTTTATGTGGAGAATCAAGTGCATTTTAGATTATATATAGGGTTGTCCAAGTCACGAGGATCGATTTAAAATGGACTGTAAATATTGACGCCTCTTTGTAAAAGTCAAGACTCTTTGTAAAGGGGCTTTCATTTTTGCGATGACATAGATACAAGTGGCAGCCAGCAGTGCAGCTTAATTTTAACACAAGCGCTTTCATATATATTTTTCATATAGTGTCATGACAGAGTCAATATCAAGTGTCAGGCGAGTATGTAAAAAGTTTCTAATAAATATTTTGCATGTTTCTACACCCGTCCTTATGGAACGCACCCAAATAATAACCGGAACACAAATCTGCTAGGTAGCAAGAGCCCTGCACAGGAACAGTATGTCACTAACTGCTTGCCTTCAAATGTTCTGAAACTGCAATGATGTTCCCGTCCAGCCGTTTATCTGATGGACCAGGTCGTCACACAAAAAGTAACCCAGAAAAACACGGCATTAATGGATAACCTTCGGCACTCCTGTTATTCGCAGTGAATTATAATGTCACTGACAGCAAAATGGATGACCTGTTTCTACTGTAGGGCTAAAATATTAAGGCAACCTATCAACAACATCCTTCTTGTCAAGGTAGGGTTCCTACAATAACTGCCGCTGTATGGTTGTTATAAAAAGTGAACCTCAGAACCATAGACAATGGAGACTATTTGGCTTTAGTGTGCTCACATGAGAATCCGTATAATCAACGTCAGTTTTTGGTTGGCCGGGAAGACATCTGACATAAAAAGGCAATATTGGGGATTTATGCTAGAATACAATTGAAGCAATGTCCCTAAAGGCTCCACAAAAGGGACCACCCAGGTTTCGAACAATAATTTCTGAGCTCCGGAAGCCAATATGGAACATCTGCACCACAGAAACTGTAACTTGTGAGATTCAAACAACATACAGTATGATAGGTGAAACAATCCTAACAGCCAAATTTACAGCAGACAGACTCGGTCCATAGCAAAAATAAACAAAAGTAAGATCAGTTATATTCAATGCAAAAAAACCTTGAACAATGTTTAGTATTAGGTCTTGGTAAGAAATTCATTCCTTTACTTGGTTTAGTGCTCTAAACTGGTCTAGATTTTCTAAAATAAACTTTATATCTTCATATCAATCGCAGTAGCAAAAGCAAGGCCCAGGTACCTGAACGATGCTTTCTTCGTTTTCTAATCATGTCTTGTTCAATTTTATTTTTCATTTTCCAATTATATAACATGCTAAAAGTTGCAAACACGAGACTGACACATAATCGTGACTCCGCCAGAAATTACTACCTGCGTACAACTCGCCATACATACTGCAAGACAACATTTGCCCCGCACATCAGATCAAGAAACACCGTGCTTCTACAAAATCTTAACTTCAAAATAAAATTATAAAAATACTATATGGCTGCAAGCGACAACAAGGGTTAAAATTGGGCTCGTCGGTAATTCATGAAAGCAAATTCAGCGCAAAGAACGAGGTCAAGAGAGGGACACAAACACGACACCGTGTTTCTGTCCCTCTGTCCTCGTTTTTTGCGCCGACTTTGTTGTCAAGCGAAGACAACTTAAGAACTGGTGCAGAGAACGTTAATTAAATCGTTAAACAACGACCATACGAAAGCGACACACAGATTCGGATGAATGCTTGGAGGGGCCCTGCAATCATACTTAAGCGTCTACCTTTTTTGCGGTTTCCACGTCGCTTGGAGTTCCGGCAAGCCAGCGGGCACGGAGAGAGGAACTAAATATCAGTGCGTAATATTTTAACCGGACGACGCGGAAACCTCCTCCACCTATGGGGGCCACCCGCGGCACCGAAAGCGTGCCATATGTGACGACATAGTGATGTTTTTGGTCCCGGCCTTGCTACTGGTCAGAGCCGCTAAATACCTTTTTTGAGTCGAAATACAATATATAAGTGGAGCTAACTGTTTCAAAAAAAAAGAAACAAATGCAGTTTATAGAGTACGGAAACAAGAAATGACCTGTCAACATACCCGCCACCAGGCGGTGGAAAAGGCGGCGCATACCAGAAAGGGGCAGTGGGATCAGGCACCGACGAGCGCCGAGCGTAGAAAGGTCACGGATGTACCCGACAGCGCTGCGGTGGTATGGGCTCGAGGATCCGCCTGGTTCCGAGCTTTCCCAAGGCCTTCGGCGAGCAGCTTTGGCTTGCGGTTTGGCCTTTTGGCGGTATGGTAGCGCGAAGTTGCTCCCGTTCTGAACTGATCTTTACCGCGTGTTTTCTGTCGTTTGTGGACAATGAAGTGTCATGTCGAATTAGCGTTTAATCCCGCAGCAAATGCGATGCGAGCCGCCCTGACGGCCCGCTTTATCCAGTCTATCCTAGGGAGCCTTCATGTGCGTTTTGCTAGGGTGATGCCACCCTTTGTAATACCACTCGCCGACAAACCAGCAGCCATTTTGGTTCTCGGCGATAATCCGTGGGGCTTATAACGCTTCCGGAAACAGGCGCCTGATATCACAAGTTCGGAGCATTGTTTTGGAACCCACGGAGGGAGGATTAGCATCCTCCCCCTCGGATGGGATTACCGACGGACACAAAGGCCACTTTCCGGCGCACGGGGAAATAATTAGAGAAACAAAATGGCAGTGGAAGAGGGTGTGGCAAAGGGAAATAGGCAGTTGGCATCACCCTATGCGAAGCGCACATGAAGGCACCCTAGCCTATCCGACAAATGCTTAGGTGGCGCCCTCTCGAGCCGTCAACACGGAGTGCGGCAGCCGTGACCGCTCGCTAAGCTCATACTGCAGAGGCTAGAGAGGGTTTTCTAGTGTCCCGAGCGTACGCCTTTCAAGCGGCTACAGAGAAACCGGTTTGGATGACGCGCGCAGGGGTCGCTGCGTCCAGCAGGCGCGCGCTACTCTCCCCGTAGGCGGCCCGAGCGAAAATGGCGAACGTATGTTTTTTCGTGTGACTTAACCGAGCCGTCCGAGGTTCTTTCTTTGTTGTTTGTGCGGATCTGGTTACATGGCGGTGTACAACTAAACACCAACGGTGTGTCATGCGTCAGTGTTTTGGATGAATCTGATCATGCCAGCGAAGAAAGGTATGACCTGCTTCGCGCCGTTGTGCAAAGGCGGCTACAAATCGGCTGCAAAAAAAGTATCGTTGTTCCCGACTCCAGTCGACCCCCTTCGTCGGCAAGAATGGGCGACGAACATCAAGCGAGAAGACAAAGTTCTCGACGAAACCTGTGTCGTGTGTTCCCGTCACTTTGATGAACGCTACATATAAGAAAACTTTCAAGCGCGAAATCAATGTCGAGCTCGTCGAGTTGGACCGCGTACAGCCAGTGCTTATCGACGAAGCTATTCCTACGATATTCCCCGACGCCCCCTCGTATCTGACAAGGCCTGTCCCCAAAAAGAGGAAAGAAAGAAACCTCGCTGACCGTGGTACCCCACCACTGAAACGCTGGGCTGCAAGCGGATCCACGCATGACCGTGATCCTGGAAATGCCCGTACAGAACCAGCACCGGAGACGCACCCGTTCACCGACATTCTGCCACCCTCGATGTATTGCAGCAGAATCGTTTTATCGAACGATCCAACGGCATTGTGCTTTGGATGGCACGCCCGGATGGAACCAGACCATGTGTGTGTCTAAAGCACGTTACGTTCTTGTCATGTGCCGAAGCCACCGCTGTACAGGTGAGCGCATACCTTTGCACCATATATTTCCGAGGCATCAAAGTCAAAGATATTTGTGTAAGTAGACGAGATGACGCCCTTCCGGCATTGAAGAAAGGCCGAGCAATTGCTTCTTTGCCCAGGCTGTGAAATTGAGCCAGTGGCAGCTGCTCAGTGTGTCCAGTTTGGTTCCATGCACTTCGCAAAAAACTGCTGTGTGACAACACCTTACGGTTGAGCTTGCTTACGATTCAAATACACAAAAAGCTCATCCAAAACCGGACGTACATGCTCAAGAAGAAACGTCGAACGGCATTTAAGAAACAGATTGCCAGGAAATACGTTCAGCTGTTTCGGGCGAAAAAACAAAAAAGGCAAGAAAATACCCCCAAAAAGTGTTGCAAAGCTTCGGGCAGTCACAGAAACAATTTTTAGCTCAGGTTTGGAGGAGAAAATCAGGAGCCTCCCACCAAAGCAGCGTCTTGCTGTGAGAACCTGTTTTGAGGCGGCATCCAGAAAATCTTGCCGAGGCACGGCATCCGACATGTAGTGGGTCCTGGAGTAATTTTGATGCGCATGAGAAGCCCCCAACTCTATGAGTACGTGAGAAGACACAAGATTCTTGCCTTTGCCTACCAAGTCGTTCCTAGACAAACACCTACAGGGATTTAAAAGCACGCTTGGTTTCAACACCAGCCTGTTTTCAGCTTTGGAAAAGAAAACACGAGACATGGACGAATTCAGCTGCCATGGTGGTCTTGTGTATGAAGACATTAAGCTCTCCGAGAACATCAATGTGACGGCATCGAGCGAACTGAGTGGCTTTGTTGACCTCGGTCCTTTCATGGAGGATAGCAACGAGACAGCACTGAGTGACCATGGCCTCGTCGTAGTATCTCAACCCTTTAAAGGCAACTTAATTCAAATAAGTATGTCATGACGGCAATACGATCGTATCACTTTTTTGATTGTTGTACATCCTAGAACCTAGTCCACCTAGTGAAGTTTGGGATGTCGTTTACAACATATTGTCACGAGTGACAAGTGATGAGGCGATAACTGAGTAAACTGAACGTTTAATGGGGCGAACTTGAGCCCAAAAATAAAGAAAGGAACAGAAGAAAAGAGTAGATAACAAGAGAGCGTCGTGGGCGTCGAAGGCGGCGAAGCAGCAAGATCGAACGCTGAGGCGAAACTGACTGCGGCTCGCCACGCGGAGCCCCTTATGTACGCGCGTGGGGTTCTGGAAGAATCGACGTAGAAGTTTCTGCGTGTAGAACATTCTGACCTCGAACAAGCAACACGGTTCTCGAATTTACCAGCAAATTTACGTCAGAGTCCACAAAAATGCGTCCCCGCGGCCAAGAATCGAACCCTGGCTCTCTGCGCGGAAGGCACGCGCGATAACCGTTAGGTCACGAGCGCGCTGCCTGCTTGGTCAGCTACGCTCGCGGCATTACTCCCCCCTTTAAAAAGTGCAGCGCCCCGATGCAACACAAAACTAAACAAAGCAAATAAAAAGGACGGTGAACTAAAAAGTCATTTGGAAGGCATAAGGTGCACAGTCCTATCGGACGTAGTACGGCTTCAGGCGCACGACGTGGACGACTTCAGGCCGTGGTGGGCGGCTTGATGACGTTCTTGTTCCGTCGGGCATCACCTCGTAGTTCAGCTCCCCGAGGCGTCGAAGTACCTTGTAAGGTCCAAAGTATCGCTTCAGCAATTTCTCACTGGGGCCGCGGCGACGGATGGGCGTCCATACCCACACCCTGTCTCCGGGCTGGAAGTGGACGTCCCTGCGACGAAGGTGGTAGCGGGTGGCGTCGACGCGTTGCTGGTCTTGAATCAGGAGTCGGGCGAGCTGGCGGACTTCTTCGGCCCGTTGAGCAACCACCTGGGCGTCGTCGCTCTCACTGTCAGCTGGCTCATTGGGCAGCATCGCGTCCAGCATGGTCGTTACTTTCCGACCATGTACCAGCTGGAAGGGTGTGAATCCAGTGGTCTCTTGAACCGCCGTATTGTAGGCGAACGTGGCGTAGGGCAACACCTCGTCTCACGTCTTGTGCTCTACGTCGACGTACATAGAGATCATGTCAGCGATTGTCTTGTTGAGTCGCTCCGTCAGCCCGTTGGTGTGCGGGTGGTACGCAGTTGTACGACGATGGCTGGTGTGACTGAGTCGGAGGATTTCTAGGGTCAGCTGTGCCATGAACGATGATCCGCGATCTGTAATCAGAACTTCTGGAGCGCCGTGCCGGAGGACGATGGACTCAATGAAAAACTTGGCAACTTCCACGGCAGTCCCTAAAGGAAGGGCTTTCGTTTCGGCGTACCGCGTGAGATAATTTGTGGCTACGATGATCCAGCGGTTCCCCGACGTCGACCGCGGAAAAGGGCCAAGTAGATCCATTCCGATCTGCTGGAAGGGTGCAGTTGGAGGAGAAATTGGCTCCACGAGTCCGGCCGGCCTCGTCGAAGGTTTCTTGCGTCGCTGACACTCTTGGCATGATCGTGTGTATAGGTGGACGGTCTTGGGGAGCTTTGGGGGAGTAATACTTTTCACGAATACGGGCCACTGTCCGGCTGTAACCAAGGTGTCCGGACGTCGGGTCGTCGTGGCAGGCTTGGAAGATCTCCTCTCGAAGGTCAGTCGCGATTACCAGCAGCCAATACAAGTTGTTGTCCCTAAAGTTCTCTTTGTAGAGTACACCTTGTCGCATGACGAAGGTTGACAGGGCTCGTGAGAAAACACATGGCAAGGTACTCCCGCGCCCTTCCAGGTGCTCTATTAGTGCGCGCAGCTCAGGATCGTCTCGTTGACCTCGTGCCATATCGTCGGTGTTCACTGCGTCTAGGAAGCACTCGACTTCATCGTCGTCGCTGATGCCGGAAGGTGTTTCGACGGGCGATCGAGACAGGCAGTCGGCGTCGCTGTGCTTGCGGCCTGACTTGTAGACCACAGTCATGTTGAACTCTTGTAGTCGGAGACTCCATCGAGCCAGGTGTCCTGACGGGTCCTTGAGGTTGGCAAGCCAGCAGAGCGACTGGTGGTCCGTGACTACGCGGAACGGGCTCCCGTACAAATACGGACGAAACTTTGTGATTGCCCAGACGACCGCAAGGCATTCTTTCTCAGTCGTGGAGTAATTTTTCTCCGCCTTGTATAGTGTCCGACTTGCGTAGGCAATGACTCGCTCGGTGCCTTCTTGTAGTTGAACCAGTACCGCACCAAGTCCTGCGTTACTTGCGTCCGTGTGAAACTCGGTTTCCGCATTCTGATCGAAATGTCCAGAACAGGAGGAGTCTGGAGATGTCGCTTCAGCTCCTCGAATGCCTGCTGCTGCTCTTCGGCCCATTCGAACTTCTCAGCGTCCTTCGTGAGCTTTGTGAGCGGTGCCGAAATCCTTCCGAAGTCCCGAACGAAGCGCCGATAGTACGCACATAGTCCCAGGAATCTTTGCACGGCCTTCTTCTCTGTCGGCGCTGGAAATGCCGCGACGGCGCGAGTCTTTTTTGGGTCTGGGCGAACGCCATCATTGCTAACCACGTGTCCTAGGAACTTCAGTTCGTCATAGGCAAACCAACAGTTCGATGGCTTAAGGGTGAGCCCGGCGGTCTGTATGGCCTGGAGAACAGCTCGGAGTCGTCGCAAGTTCGTCGAAGTCGCTTGCAAACACTACGACGTCGTCAATTTAGACGAGACAGCTCTGCCATTTCAGCCCAGCCAGGAGGGTGTCCATGACACGCTGGAAAGTTGCTGGCGCCGTGCATAGTCCAAAAGGCATCACCTTGAACTCGTACAGTCCATCTGGCATGACGAAAGCTCTCTTTTCTCGGTCCCGTTCGTCGACTTCGATCTGCCAGTAGCCGCTCTTCAGGTCCATCGATGAAAAATATCGAGAGTGGCACAGCCGGTCTAGCGTGTCGTCTATGCGGGGGAGTGGGTAGACGTCTTTCTTCGTCAACGCGTTCAGCTGTCGGTAGTCCGTGCAAAACCTAAGCGTTCCGTCCTTCTTCTTAACCAGTACGACCGGAGAGGCCCATGGACTGCTGGAAGGCTGGATTATGTCGTCGTTCAGCATTTCTTGCACTTGCTTCTGTATGACCTCCCTTTCTTTTACTGAGAATCGGTATGGCGATCGATGCACAGGGAGCCCGTCGTCCTCAGTAACAATGCGATGCTTCGCAACGGTGGTTTGGCGCACCTTTGACGACGTCGCAAAGCAGTCGCTGTATTCGGCGAGGAGGTTAAGCAGCTGCGGTCGTTTCGAGCCCGGAAGCTTAGGGTCAATGTCGAGCTGCGCTGGCGACGTACTGTCTTGCTGAGGTGCCGAGGTTTCGTCAGTAATCGTGGCGATTTCGGCGGCGTTTCGAAGTTCCTCGACGTGGCCCTCGGCTGCACCTTTCGTGAGGTGTTGCGCTTCATTTCGGAAGTTCGTCACGAGGACCACAGTCCGCCCATCCTGAAGTTCGGCCACTCTTCTTGCGACGCCTATTCCTCTTCCCAGAAGCAATTGAAGGTTGCCTTCCAGGACAACTTCGCCGCAGGTAGGTGTATCGGCCACAACGGGTACAACAACAATTGATCGCGGCGGCAGGTTCAAGTGGGGGGCGGCAACTCGGACGGCGGCTGACGCTGTTTGGGGTTTCTCAGAAGGCGGAACAGGCTTTCGCAGCGTCAATCTGTTCTCCCCCAGGTCGATGACGGCGCCGTATTCGCACAGAAAGTCCATGCCAAGAATGACATCTCTAGAACAGTCTTGTAGAACGACGAACTTTACCGTACACGTCTCGCCGTGAATCTCGACGCGAAGAGTGCACCTTCCGACGGGCGTGATGAGATGTCCTCCTGCGGTTCGTATTTGGGGTCCATCCCACGGTGTCATGACTTTGCGAAGGCGACGAGAGAGCCTCCCACAAAAAACGGAGTAGTCTGCTCCGGTGTCGACGAGCGCCGATGCGTCGTGGCCGTCGATAACAACTTTTAGGCTGTTTGACACCATGGCAGGGGCGTCGGTGCGATGCGGGGCGTCGGGAGAGTGGGAGCGCTCCGGCGTTTTTGGAGGCTGTTTGCTTCCGTCGTCTTCGGCAACGTCACCTCCAGGCGTTGCCGCACTTAGTTTTCCCGGCGACGGAAGGGAGACATGCTCTCTCGGCGAGGTCGTGGCGCTGGGGACGCTGAACGTCGTGGCGATGGGGAGCGGGCTTCACGGCGGAGAGACGACACTGGGGAGGGCGAACGTCGAAGGTACTCCTCGATGTCGCGAGGGCGCTCGTCGTACCTTGGGCGCGGGTCGTTCGGGTGGTACCCGCGCAGCCCCAGTTGTCTGTAGGGGCATCGGCGGTAAATGTGGCCGGCTTCACCGCAGTGATAGCACAACGGGCGTCGATCGGCCGTCCTCCACACGTCGGTCTTTCGTGGCGCTGCTGGTTCTGGGTGGGCGTGCGCCCGATCTTCCTGGCGTCGGGAAAACTGCGGTGCTGGAGGTTCCCGTCGGGGTGGCGCCGCATACAGGTGAGCAGGAGGCGGTGGTCGTCGGGTAGCTGCGGCGTAGCTCAGCGTCGGTGGTTCGGGAGCGGCGCTGACAAGAACTTGTGGC
Source organism: Ixodes persulcatus (assembly GCA_013358835.2). Lineage (NCBI taxonomy): Eukaryota > Metazoa > Arthropoda > Arachnida > Ixodida > Ixodidae > Ixodes > Ixodes persulcatus. The sequence continues at coordinate 26,132 of JABSTQ010002888.1, forward strand.
TGCAGCGCCTGCTGAACTTCTGCCCAGACAACCTCGGCGATTGAGGGCGAATCCGGGCTTGCGGTGGCAGGAAGAAGCTTCCTGATTTCCTCTCGCACGACGTCCGGGCCGTTGCAGCTGGAAGTCGAGAGGGCAGCGACGCCGGGAAGTCGCTGGTAATGGGAGGTCCGTGCTTGAAACGCACGTTCGATGTTTGTGGCTTCCTTGACGAAATCTTCGACGGTGGCTGGGGGGTTGCGGACAAGGCCACCGAAGATGTCGCCTTTTACGCCTCGCATCAGGATCCGAAGCTTCTTTTCGTCAGTGGCTAGAGGGTCCCCTACTGAAAAAAACCATTCGGTGTCTGTATGAAAGTAAACGGGTTCATACCGTTAACAGTTTAGCCATACCGAACACCAGTTTGTCAAAGGGGTCGCCCGTACACTCTTAAAATAGTTCCAGATAAGTTCCGCATAAAAAAACGTTCCACATATTCTTTCTAGAACAAGTCAAGAATTTATGTGGGTCGAGAAAAATATGCGGAACGCCAGTTTTCTTTGCTTTATTTCTGCTTTTTTTACGTGGAACACGCGGGTCTTATGCGGATCAGCCAGTTGTTCCGCTTACCATGTTCTTTTTTCGCGCCAACCTGTTCTACTGAAAACCACTGCTGTGTATATTTTTGTCTTGTTCATGTTCCGCTTAGAATTCGTGTGCATTGCAGTGAAATGTGTCGAAAGGGAGTGTATCAGCATTATTGCGTTGGTGCTGACTCAAGATCTCAAGATATTGTACCGAAATATCTGAGTATTTAGTGGATGCAGGTTATTAATACTTCTGGATGTTATGTGACAAAAGGTTAAGTGCATTTACAATCGTGTCAAATTACCGGAACAGGTCGAACAAATTTCTAATCGAATGAGAGGTGCGCCGGTGCTCGCCGTCCTTTGATAATGTTGCAAAACATTTTTGTTTATTTTTCCTCTTAGAAGCACATGCGGTGATGGTCGGTGCTTGATTTTTGAGATCTTTTTAATTAAACTTTCGCTTCAAAGTCTTATAGCAGCTCCAAACTGATTATAAAATAAATACACGCCCTGCAGTGCTCAGTTCTTGTTACAAATTTCTTGTCATCTGAGTCTGTTCTGCTTCCTTCACGTTTCTTTGCTCCTGACCATTGCATGAACACGCATATATATATATATATATATATATATATATATAGGTGGTCGGTAAGGCCGTCGACGGGTGGAGCTTTATGAAATAGTTGTGACAACTGCTATAGTGATAGCATGGTGTGTCACAAAACTGCTCAAAACCAACTACTCGTGTTGTAAGTGCTCTGTTGCAACTTTAACAACCAACCAGATAAAAAGAATTATCTCAAACTGAAAAGCAAAAATCGTTTTTTTTTTCTATTGTCTGTATGTAATTGCACTCCGGAACATCGAGTCTGATTGTCACTTTTACCGTGTGGGAACCATGGGGTTCCCTCTATCCCTATCTAGGCCTAGCTTCAAGCAGGCCTTGGGAGTCGTCGTCATCAATGGCGTCGGCCTCCCGGATACAAGGAACCACGAGGCCGAATTCCCCGAAGGGGCCGGCTCTCCCTTGCCCATTTTGGGTGAACGCGCCTTCGGCACACCCTTGGGAGTGATTATGGACGCGTCCCGTTTTCGAGTGACCTTCTACCGGCCTCCCCGGGCGCGTCTATTTCCCGCAGGCTACATAAGCCGGCCATACCCTGTGGCCGGGGCTCTTGGTTAGGGGGGGCTACGCTCGACGGAGCACTCATCATTGGTTTCGGCTCCCCCTTTTCCGTGATCCTGCCAGTTACGGCAGCGCGGACCTTCTCCTGGTGATCCTGTGAATTAAGGCAGCGCCAACCTCATTTCTCGTTTGTTCCGCTTACGGGCGCAAAGCGTGTGGCGTAAGCCCAATAAACACGTTCTACGGAATCCCTGTGTTTGGTGTGGTCTCCCGTCCACCGGAGCCTAACGGCAGTCACCGGACGGACCCGGCCGTAGCCGCCATAGCAGCGGCACTACGGAGTGGGTGTTGCCTCACAGCGATCAGCAAGGTAAGTCGAAACCCACTCTATTGCAACCGACGAGTTACGGAGTGGGCATTTGCCTCACTGAGGACTTTGGGGTAAACTAAAATCCCACAACCGTTTGCGCGCGAACGAACGCAGCCTGCTCAAAAGAAGCAGACGATTTCGTTGAAGGCGTGACCAAGGGTATTCTGGTAGAAATCCGCATTTGTCCCTCAACCTCATGGGACTCTAAGAGATATGTGTCTGATGTATTGTGAAGTCGCGAAGCGTCAAACGGCAGGTCGCTAAGTTTCACGCGGTACGAACTCCGACGCCTCTGTAAAGTGCGCCAAACCGAAACCAATCTTTGGACGAACGCTAGTGACCCGCCGTGGCGCCGTTGGTGCCACGGCGGTGGCTATTCTATCATCTTCATGGGTTTTGCTGTTTTGCTTAACAAAGTCGACTTCCTTGTGTGTACGCTCGACTCGAGTGGCAGAAACTGTGGTGGTGTGGTTTTATTCGCTGCTATTTTCACAGTGTGTGACTTACTCCCGAAAGGCTTCCTATCGTTTCGCATTTTGCTTAGCTCACATGTAGCGCCCCCTGTCTTCCGCGCTTCGATGACTAGCAGCCAGGCCTGGAACAGCAGCGCGCGCGCGCGGAAATCGGTGTGGCGCACGGTATGGTTTGTTTCTTTCACCACGGTTTGGAAGAAACAAAAGGACGTTAGCGCGGGAAAGCCCGAGGAGCGGCTTTCAACTCAAAAGGGTGGAGGTCTTCATTTCGATGAATAACAAGGTGAGCGTTTACCAAAGCTTTTCTCTATTCTCTATGCACAAGAAGCTCTGGCTCCAGAACGAGCTTTCTGTCTTTGGTCACTTCGGTACCTCGTGAATTTGGGGTGAGTATGCGGAGGTTTAGCGGAGGCAAAGCACGGCGGTGGCTATCCAGCGCGCGTGCTGGAAGCGGAGCCGGAGCTTCTGGCGCAGAGTTAACCTTTGCGAGAGTTCATGCAGGCCAAGAGCCTCGCGTTTATGGCCTTCGCTGCGGAGTGTGCACGTGGTTCAAATTCGTTAAGTTCGATCCCACACCAGGGGCGACCGCACGTGCATTTTTGTTTGTGGTGTGCGGCGTGCTCTCCACTTAGTTCTATCATTTTCTTCATATATCATGCTCTCTGCCGATTTTTTTGTTTTGGATGTCTGTCTTCGTGCTCATGTGCGACGCCTCGCCAGTGGTTTATCGACTTGTTTAGCTTTTCTCTGTACATTCTCATCTTTGTGCATATGTTAATTCTCGCGTAATGACGCGACTTCGGTTTGAGCCCGTACTTAAAACAAAGTAAACACGAACGGTGGAGTACGTGGTTTTTCGGAGCAATCTGAACGTCGGACGGTGAAGGCCTCGGTAACTGTCCGCGTGTCTACCTTTGATAGCGAGATTGCGCTTTCCCACTGTATTGATGGAGCCAAGGGTCGTACCCGGAAAATTTATTTGTCAGAGATCGGGGGCCGGGGGGGGGGGATATTTTGACAGGGCATTTCCATTTTATTTAAATATGAGATAAAATTATCAACCAATATCTGAACAAATTTCAAATATTGGTATGTATAAGCAAGAAATCACAATAAGTGTAGAGAAATGTTCCACCTTCATTATTGCAGCACCTTTAGTTCGTCCAGTCAACCAGGTTTAAGGAGGACGACATGGTTTTTCCCAAGTCCTTTTTGGCGTCCTTTTGTGAAAATGCTCGCAGCTGGAGGCAGCTAACGAAGGCCATCAAACTTTAGTCACGTAACGGGGAGCTCTATAGTCCTTTCAGGCAATATAAGCTTCCGTGGTCACATTGAAGTCTGGTCGCGAAATGAAATAAGTCAAAACAAGGGAAATAAGTCAAGAGTTTCGGGATGTGACTAAATTACATCACCAAAGGTTGTCACTGAAGGAACTATATACAGGGGAGCCATGAGAGTGAAATCACGCTCGCTAACGAAAGCATGGCACAAACGGTTACTGTCAGTCACTGGAATTAGTCGCTGTGCCTCATCATTCAGCAGGTAGATGACCAAACATTCCTTACAGGTGTCGCATCTCTGCAAGTCACCATGGCGTGTTCAACCGTCTCCGAGGACATCTTGAGCGTACTGAGAGGTTGCTGCAAAGATTGCGAGCGGCTTCACGCGGACTGTGGAGCTCATCAGTCATGAAAGGGTGCCTCTTGGGTGGTGCATTTCGTGTGGGCATTCCCCAGCCCCACATGGGGTCCTCAGAGGTTAGTATGTGAGGAGTTGCTATCAGTTGTTCGCATTCATTTGTCATCCAGCAGTGCTTTATTTCTACTTTACTTGTGCTTTGTGTTAGGAAGCAGGATGATCACTGTTGTTAGATGAAAAAGCGCCAGACAACGAAGACAAAGGGAAGAGTTGGAGAGGCACTAAGAACAATTGTACTAAGGGGCACCAAGAAAAATTGCAAAACATCTATAACAATGAGAGTGTACTGCTTTCCAGAGACATGCTCACACCAAGCTTCATCGCTTCACATGGGTACATGACGGCGGAGAATTTTGGTTTGCTTTGTGGGCTAAATGTTCGCAGATCAGCCGACTATGGTACCGGCTATGGTAATGATTATAGGCTGAGCCATATTTTTAATCCTTTAACTCCCAAGTTATTTACTTAAAATACACAAACTCTTCAAATATTAAGAGTGCATAATGTTTCACTTTTCCTTTTAATTCAAACAATGTATTGCTTGCATGGTTTCTTCCTTGATGTGAAGTCAGAGGTTGAAATGCAAAAGTTAACCCGAGGGACAGCTTCCCCTCCATACATTGATGCATTGTAGCTTCACAATAATTGAAATGCAAAATATTTAAATAAAACATCCAAATAATACCAGTCGCTGTGCTGTTGTAAAACTACAAGGCAATGCATGCATGCTCGGAGTAACATGGTTATTTGGTCCAGGTGGTTCATAGCTCGAGAAAAATTGCCAAAAGAGTACAAGGACCAAGGCAGGAGGAAGAAGACATGGCCCCCTCACCCCGTTTTATGTTCGACTTTAAAGGAATGCCAGGGTCTTTTTTAGTACCTGTTACCACGCAAACACACTCTAGGTGTCGAAAAGAAAGAAAATGGTTTCTGGAATTGTGGTCTCCTCTAACCTGAAATCGGTTCACGAGCCTAGTTTGTCTCCAGCGGGCAAAGTGAAATGGTACTTCTTCCGACAAGTGCGACTAATCATCAACGATATTGGTGCCGCCTTTTAAAGGGCCACTAGACTCCCAAGGTGCATCTTTTTGTAATTTACATGCATCCAACAAGTGTCTCAAAAACTATTCCTGCCCCCCCCCCTCCAAAAAAAATAAATAAATTAGTACAATATTTACGCCATTCGGCACACTTTACCCAAGTTTGACGTTTTCACCCAGTTTCGCTTCCTTTCTCCAGATTGACTTTATTGTGAGGACCGAGACAAATAAATATAGTCAACTTTAAGAAAGCACGCGAAAACAGACAAACTTAAAATGTGCCTGATGGTGTAAATATTCAGGTAAAAAATTATTTTTGGGGTGAAATAGTTTTTGAAACACACTTGTTTGAACCGTCTAGTTTAGAAACTTTTCTTGAAAGTGCACTGGTCCTTTAAAGGGTAACTGCAAAGAAAAAAACGTTTATTTTTAAACAGCCTAATTGGGACAAGCATGTCACAAAACAATTTTTCCAACGAAAACAACTTTTTTTACAGCAATATTTATTGCGCGGGACTGATTTTAGTTTGCGGCCATTTCGTCCGTTTTAAATTGCGCGCCATAAAGTTGGTATTATACGTCACGGAGTGGCTGCTATACGTCACGGAGTGACGTACACCAGCCACTCCGCGCGTGTCGAAAAAGCGGGAGTTTCAAATGTGGAGAGATTCTGACTCCCGACTAAATTACGTCCTGTGGCGTAAATATTGCTAAAAAAAGTTTGTTTCTTCGCGGAAGATTTGTTTTCTGACATGCTTGTCCCAATTAGGCTGTTTAAAAAAACACTTTTTTTTTATTTGCAGCTACCCTTTAAGGTGCCCGCAGCTCGGGCCCGGGACTAAATAACCATGTGGAAACAAAATGGTTGACCTGCATTCACGTAGCGTTATCTGACATTCACCTTGTCTTTGGTTTGTTCTTTGCATTGCTTTGTTTACCAAATAAAATATGTTCTGCTTCATCCTTAAACTTCAAAAATCTTTGGAAGTGCTCAAAGTTGCCGAATAGTCATATTGGGTACGAATCGAATATGTCATACACAAAATCCTTGATTCATGCTATATGCATTCTTGCAGAGATTATTCATGCGATCCGTGAGCTCGACAAGAACAACCAGAAAACTGCTTTCCAAAAGATCGGTTGTGTAAACAACCGTGCTCTCTGCCGACGCCTGTGATGGCATCCTTCGATGCAATAAAGCACAAGAAGAATTGGAGGTAAGGATGCCTCTGTTTCAGATGTTTTCTGCAAAATTGGTTATGCAGCATGTCCAACCTGTTTTGGCGACCTGTCCTCAATTTGTTTTCCAATTATTAATGCGAAAGCATTATATGCCAAATTTTACGAAATGCCGTCGTAGTTGTTGTGACGGAGTAATGGTACCAAAAATTGTCGATGGCGTACGTAGAGCAAAAAACGCATCACAAATGTTCGGAATGACGTCACATTTCTTAGGGAAGGTCCTGTAAACAAAGCAAAATAAGTACTTTGAAAAGAAATGTTGGACGCGGTGGGAATCGAACTCGGGCCCCCGGGTCGCCAACCGAGAATGGTTCCCCAGTGCCATGACGGCGCAATGATTATGGAGGACTAAAGGTGTGCCTAGTGCGTGCCTCATCGCATACGTATTGTTGCCGCCATCTGGCTGACTTACCGAGATTTACCACTAGGCAGACGAATTAATTGCGTGATAAAAAAACATATAATTCTTTTACATTCACCACAAGTAAGCAGTCTTAAGTGTATGTATGTATGTGTATTTCTGCGGCGCAGTCTCTTTGGAACGAGAGTCTAAATTAGACATGCCAAAAACTGGAGAAAAAAAGTGGTGGTACATGCTCTTTTGAACCATCAGAAACCACCATCGGTCCTAATTGACCAATGGTGAGTGAAAGGGGAAAAAAATTATATGGCTACAGCAAAAACGCGCCACTGGTTTCACCACGTAACAAAGACTGAAAAAAAACAAGAAAAAAACGTCCACGTTCAAATTTCTTAAGTGGGGCACTGTCTTTTCCTTGCACACTTCTGTCACCGACGCACTTTCCACCACGCCTCCAGTCTTTGCTTAGAACATGCCACGTGGTCATGTTCATTTGTGAAATTTTGAATTTTTTTTGTTTAGAAATGATATGCATTTTTTCTGTAGCAATTCATGTGATAAATACTAATCATTGCAGCTATCGTCCCTCTTGTGCATGTTACATTTGACAAGAGTGTTAGCAGCATAAGTTACTGCATGCCATGCATGAATACTGTGTTGTAGTTGGGCGCACTGCCATTCCTATATGGTTTATCTTTTTGCCTAGGCGATTGAGGACACAGTCACTGATCCTGCAAGTGTGCACATTACAAGAATGAAGGCCCTCTTGAAAGCTATGCTTGAAGCTCGTAAAGCAAGCCCATGTGATGAACTACCTGTCTACTTCTTAAGCCCTGATGTGGTAAAGTTGGTTCTGAACAAATTCATCCAGCTTATATTCTTTGGATTTCATATCAATTAGTCAAGCTCAGCCTCTGGTTATATATGTCCCTAATCTCAATAATGTACGAAGTAGATGGCTCTCTAGGCATTATTTTTAAATCAATTTTGGGTGTTTATTCCTAATCCAACTAAGGTCACTATTAATGGACACTGCACATTTCAGCTTTGCTCATTGCACACCTGATACACATAGAAAAATGAGAGTCTTATCTGAAAAACGCTAATATTTCTCGTGTATTTAATATGGAGAAGCTTTTCATTACCTAAATTGAGCAAAACAGTCACAATTTTAAATGCCTTCACAGTTCCCCATTGATCCAAAAAAGAAAGATTAACACAGATTATAAAAGTATTATAAGAACAGAACCCACTATATTTGCCAATGTTTTCTTATAATTGACAGCGAGAATTGTAGATTGGTAGATTGTCGGCACACAAAGACACAATATGAAGTTGTGCGAGCATTCCCTAATATATTTATGGTGTTTCTTGTAGGGTTGTTATGTTAAGTGAAAGATTATGTATTACATGTGTAGCTGTAGCCTGGTATGCATATTTAAGGAGGCTTCTTAAATGAATGTTTGTGTGAATTTTTTAATATTGTAAAAGACCCATCTTTTTTCCCTGGTTTAATTTTGGCGAATCGCCTGCAATTCACAAAAAAATAAGTCGTATCAACAATTCAGGCAGAACGAATGTGTCCACCTGGAAACCTACATTGAGATCCTTCCATCTTGCTAAGGCTAGTGCCCCGATATAATTGGAAAACTCCAGCTTTGGCCGAATTCGCAAAATATTGAGCTTGCGAAAAATAGGTTGCTTATACTATCATTTTATAATGGTACTTTAGTAGAATCAACCTTTACAAATTTGTTGAGAGTCATGCATGTCCTTTTATATTTGTAGCTGGCACTTGAGGCAGAGCTTCGATTCAAATTCTCTCTTGAAGACATGGAGGCCAAGCTGTGCGAAGTTCGACAAGCACTGAACAGAGGTAGTTTCCTTGACGTTGAGTACTACCTTCGGCCAAAAAGGGCAACATTTTCTCTCATCGCACTGGTAAGGACTTCTACTTTGAACTTCGACTTTGTTGTCTTTGCCATAGACATTGTGTAGACAGAGTTATAACGGAAGTTCACTATAATGTCTGGGCGTCATATGGTGTGTGACCAGCTACTCCTTCAATTGGATTGATGTCATCACTTCTAGTGTGCGAACATCTCCATTCTCGAGTCGCTCCTCGACATCGAGGTTCCACCTAATGCATTCTGCTTTAGTAGAAACAAAATTATGAATTTCGAAGTAATTTCGAAGTTTTCATCTGAATCATCTCACAAAATCGGAATACCCAGTTGAATCCTCAGCAGTTCAGAAAGTTAAAGAACGTGGTTCTCAATGCATTGGATGATTATCTCAGTTTCTGAAGTAGTGATTTATGATAAATAACACTGCATTAAGACATTCTGTTAAATTTATAACGTATGGGGGTTCTTTAGAAATCATAATTTAGATTTAAGAAATCACATTTTCACCAAAAACAAACCTAATGACTCATACAAATGACCTAATTGCAATGTTATATTTTGCCCTATATTGTATTGTGAATAAGGTATTTCAAATCTGGCTGCGGATTTATAATTATCAATAACAAATATATCCACGTCATTAATATGAATGAGTTAGGTGCAGAAATAGTCTAGACCTCACTTCCCCTATGTTAAAATTGTAACTGTTGACCATCTCATGACGTAGAGACTCTCCATGTCCAACATCTGCTTCAATAGATGCTTTTAATAATTAAGAAATTGCTTGTCAGCTTCAAACTATAATTTAGGTTCATCCATCTTTTGATACTGCTTGCATCCTGGCTATTTATGGCCATGTATTGCCTTGCAGTTTTTTTTTTATTTACGGTGGTCTGACTAAAAAGTCACATTAGATTACATTACATTTCTCTAAACAATGGAGGAGCTTGCTGTGGACACGCCTTTTCCGGGACCCTTTATGATCAGGATGCGAGACGGAGAACACAAGATCACCTGTGGGAAGTGCTGTGTTCACCTGACTCCCAGATTTTCTCTTGAATGTGCTTTGATCCTGTGTTACTTTATTTTGAATCTTTCTTACCCTTATGCATTTGGACAAACTTTGGGTCTCCTGCAAACAGTGCTAGTCTAGAGCGAGGTGTTTGGGTCATGTCTCATGTCATTTTAACTAAAGACTCTCTTAAAGGAGTTGAAAAATGCACCCTCAAAATCTACCAGCACAGAAACTAACACAAACTAGGTGAGTGTTAAGTTATGTTCAGACTACTATACAAGCCTTATTTAGGGAACCTCTGAGATGCAATATTTGTTCTTTTAAGACACCTAGAAATTGGTTCTCTCCAGAGTCACATTTTTTTAATGAAAAATATAAATATCAAACCCATTTCAAAGTGCCAACCTGAGCAGTGTGACTTAACAAGTGCCCGAAAGATGTTGGGGTGGTCGGAAAGGTGGCAGTCTTCTTTCTCAATCAGTATTACAGCACCGATAAGCGAGTGAAATGGAAGTCAACTCCCCCTTCACTCGGAGGAGCAGAAAGCAACAAACATAAATGAAAAAAGGCATATGTGTGGTCTCTGGGAGCTGCGCTCCTCCAAGTGCAGACAAAGTCTGATTCCGTTCGCTTGTCGGCTCTCTAACACTGGTTGCGGAAGAAGACTGCCCTCTTTCCAACTACATTGACATCTTTTGGATTTCTCCTACATTACACTCCTCAGGCAGGCACTTTGAAATGGGCTTGATGTTTTTAGTTTTTATGAAAAAAAGATATGCGACTCTGGAGTAAACTAATTTTTTGTGGTGTCTTAGAACCCTAGTCAGTCGCCTCACTTGAAAGAAAACCTTTGGACGTGTCAAGCACTTCTTAAGTTGACCTTGGGTGCACCTTATTTTTTTAGAAGCTTCATCTGTGAGAGGAGCCTCAAACCCAGTTTTTGAAACAAGCTGTATTTATTATTACACTTCTCGCAATACTCTAAAAATGCAAGGTCCATCTGCATTGTTTTTTTAAAACTAATTACATTGTTCTTCGCCGCCTAATTATCAACTTTTTAGTTCTGAGCATTTTATTGCTGAGGGGCAAGTTAAATAAACAATTGTAACTGTCTTATCACATGGTTTGTGCTCCACTTAGTCATTTTTGTTTTGCAAAGCTTTGACCATGCCAGCACTGCATGTGTGGCCAACGATGTTTATACATTAGCAGCCCTTACCTATAGACTACCTGACTGTTCACTGAGTTACAATATAAAATTTGATTAAATGTGATCATTCTTGTTTTATTGTTTGTGTCTTGGATTTCTTTACCATTTTAGTTTGTCTCAGATGTCACATGAGAAGCAAAGATGCTCTGAGCAAAACAAATCTGCTAAAGCTATGTGTGTACTGCTGTAGCATTTCCTTTCTGTTAGTACTTGATAGAAATCTTGAGCTCAGTCAGTTTGTTATACAGTTATGGCTTCCACTGACTGATGTTCAAAAGGTCGGAATAGATTTCGCAAATTTTCGACGCACTAACATGTTTTAAGGGCCTGTCATTGCTGCCACAATTTGTGTGTTGTGTATCATTTTGGATCTGCCTTAAAACACCAAACAATAAAAATTACCAGTCCACTTAGCTGGGATGCCATTTCAGATAAAACAGTACCAATCATTTCTGAAACATTGTTTTATATAAAGCAGGTCATGGCCTTGTGTTGTCCCAGATATTTTTGCACTTCCTCGTAGACCATTCTAAGTTGCCGTTATATAGAGATCACATAAAAAGCAAGGAAGTTGCAAGGAAAGCAGTTCTGCTGCAAGTATGTTTCTGATGATGTGGCTTTTTTTTGTCAGCTCAATGTATTATGAAAAGAAGAGCTCACAGTGCATCACAAAATGAGTGACTTGGGAAGAAGCCTTCTAGAATGGCAGTCTAATTTTCACAAAGAGCCTTAGCTTCTGCAGGGCACTGATGAAGCTGGGTCTCTTAGTGAACCGTCAGCTGCCACTGAGAATTCTAAAATACTAAATTTCAAGTCACTCTATTCACATGCACAATGTGCTGCGAGCTCTTCATTTCTGGTGACACTGAGCTATTAGAAAGCGAATACCACAGCACCAGAAACTTATGTGCAGCATGACTGCTTTCTTTACAGCTTCCTTGCTTTTTATTTTAAGTCTGACATCTTAGAATGATCTATAAGAAGGCAGGTGCAAAAATATGTGGGACAACAGAAACCCCTCACTGCTTTATACTGAACAGTGTTTCGGAAACAGCTAGCTTCTTCTATCTGTACCAGTGTTCCAGTATAAACATATGAAACACCGTTTCACTTAAGTCTCCAATTATATGTGGGACTGCTTTCCATATGCCTTTATGTGGAGCACTGTTCCGCAAAACACCTCGGAAGTCTACCTGAAATGGTGTTCCGCATATTCTCAGATATTGGAACAGTGTTCCAGGTGGCTAAGTGGAACATTTTTGCAATAATTTTCCACTTATAGCCGGAACCCAAGTGAACGGTGTTAAGAGTGTACTGTGCGGGTGCTTCTTTTCGTAGCGGGACTGGCTATTCCTAAGCGTCCCACGTCAACTATTTCAGTTTATCTTGCTTGATTGTTCGTTTGCACGAGGTTGATGCGAAATAAAGATGTTAGTTCCCGTAAACGCAGCCCACACACTTTGTGAATTGTGCAACTGTCGTGATCACGACCGCAGTTTCAATACCGAAATGATTCCTACGCAAGTAAGAATTCGCGAGCAATTTGGTTGAGGGCAGTCGGGCGTCCGCCTCGCACAAGCTTTCCAGGTATGTTTCCGTCACTTCGCTATAAAAGGATAGCATAGCTCTCAGGTTTCGCAGAGCACCTAGCTGGCCTGCGAAAAAGAATATGTTTAGGTCGCGTTTTAATTGTGCTCATGACGCTCAACCACCTTGCTCGCGGAAGCCACGGAAAAGGGAAAAGATAAAGCAGAAAAGGTGAAGAGACGGCATATTTATGTCGTTCAATTTGGTACAACCCTCCCGGACACTTAAACCCCGCATCGACAGACGCAGAAAAACGCTTCTATTGGACCGTGGCTTGTGCGTGAAGAAACTCTACCGAGTGTCCCAAATAGTGGCCAGGCTCTTTAAATCGACCGCGAAATCTGGTTTCTTAACCTATCGCGTTACGATTTTGTGCAGCGTTGCCCACGGGTGGTACAATATTTCTATAAAACTTACACAGAACAAACTTACCTGAGAAAAAGCAAAAAAAAAAGGCTTAACGCCTCTGAAAACGCAGCGAAGCCACCGGTCTTCAAACCATACGACGCCCTATTGTTTGAACACCGGTTGCGTCGCTGCGTTTTCATAGGAGTTAAACCTTTTTCTTTCTTTACTTTTCCTCAGGTAAATTCGCTCTTTGCAAAATTTACAAAAAAATGCACCACCTGTGCGCAACGCTGCACAGATTGTAGCGCGATAGGTTAAGAAACCAGATTCGCGGTCGAATTAAGAGCCTGGGCGCTATTTCGGACACCCGTAGAACGCCGATTTCATGGTCGCTTCTTGCGAGCGTTGCAGACTTTCTTAGACGGAGGCGGAATAGCAGACAGATGCAGGAGATAACAGATGCCGACGTGGCGCTCTCCTGGCCGTGTCTTACGGTGGTCCAGACGACTATAGACGTGGTGTAATAGCAGACGATGCCGAAAGCTCCCGCGCGTCGGCTCGCACGACTAGAAGGCAGTGTCAAACGCCGGACTAGACAGGTCGGGATGTCTCGGCAGCCACTAGGCTGCGAGCGTGTCAGCAGGGCATCCAAGTAGTCATCTGAGGGCGGGACTTTGAGGCCCGTGACCTTCACCTAAATTTCGTCAAACGGCGTAAAGATTGCACAAAAACAAAACATTTTAGTCAAAAAGTTATAACGAAATTGTGTCCCCAAAAAGATTGAAAACTTTTAATTTTTGTTTAGTGTTTCTTTAAAGGGAGCTGAAGAAGTGTATTTCATTTCATTTCCTTTGTATTACCTAAGGGCCTCTTGAGAAAGGCATTACATAAGGGGGGCGTCATATTCAAGGCTCGAAACAAGACAACGAAACACTACAACAAAAAAAATGAAGTAAAAGTTGGAACAAAACTCTATATACATTATTCGAACATTTTAGAAATCAGCTGCTAAAAACATTTATGGTCAGTGGTAGTTGCCAAGCTTGCGGGCTATTCCAATCCGATATGTTTAATGGAAGAGGTGAGCATTTGATGTTGTTGGTTTTCGAAAAAAATCGGTTCAACTTTACAGGGGTGGTCGAAACGAGAGAAAATATGATGGCCCGGGAAATAAAGGTTTGGGGAGACCACGTGTTAAAGTACAATCTTTGCATGAAAGAGAGTCGGTCTATTTTTGTACGAGTGTCGAGAGTTGTAGGGATATCGACGGATTTAAAGAAGAGATGGTATTCCTAGTGTAGTTACGAGTCATAAAACGAGTAGGACGATTTTGGACAGCTTCCAGTTGATTAATTAAAAAGCTTTGATGAGGCCTCCATATCACTGATGCGTACTCCAGCTTAGTTCTGACTAGCGTAATATATGCTAAAAGTTTAACAAAGAAGTTTGCGAGAAAAAGATGCTTCCTATAAATCCTAATGTTTTGTTTAGCTTTAGAACAAATGTAGTTGACATGACTCTTCCATGATAGGTCTTCAGAGGGGTACACTCCTAAATATTTAAATGTGTTCACCTGCTCAATGACACCAGATAAATTGAATATGAAAACTGACTTTGTTTTCTGATCTTGAGAATCACATTATTTTAGATTTTTTCCGTGTTGATCGTCATGAGCCATGAATGACACCAATTTGTTAAAGCTTCTAGATCTTGTGCAAGGTTATGCAGTCATCAATGGAAGAAATATTTCGATAAATCACAAGGTCGTCAGCAAAATCGGATGGTAGAGGATAATGAAGAAGCAATATCAGTCACATAAATTAGAAAAAATAGTGGCCCTAGAACAGCACCATGAGGGACGCGGAGATGACTTTCAGGGGAGGGGAAGTAACATTATCGACGATCACAGATTGAGTACGATGTGCAGGAAAGCTTCAGTCCAGAAGACAATTTTACTGTTGACGTTTAGATGCTTGAGTTTGATATTAATATGTTATGGGGACCCGGTCGAGGCTTCTAAAAAGTCTATGGAGATTGCGTCTGTTTGTTTGGAAGAATCTAGATTAGTATGTAGATTGTTGGTAAGTTCAAACGGTTGTGTAATACAAGAAAGGTTCTTACGAAAACCATGCTGGTTAGAGAACAACGAGTTATTGCTATCCAGATGAGACATTATGTTGCTGAAGACGATGTGTTTCCAAACGCTTGCATGGAACACTGAATAAAAACAAGTTAGAGGTGAATTCTAAAGCGTTTTTATCGCGTGCATCTAAATATCACGTTCTTTATCGATGTAATTAAGCGCATGAAAACACGAAAAACTCCGACCAGTTGTTGCGTCATCAAAGAAACTTTCGGCCGTGAAGCGCGTGTCGCTCGTGAGGGCAGCGCGTGCAATTGTAAGCTTGTCATTGTTACATTGCCCACACTGACGCCAGTCGTGACGTTTTTTTTTGTTTTTTTTTCCTTTTTGAAAATACAAAGAATGTTCGTCCATAGGCGCTGGAGTTGAGCGAGAGCGGGATTCAAAAAACTTATTTTGTGGCGTAACGCTCCGTGAAGGAGGAGGAGCTTCAACGGTACGTGAAATTAATTTATGGTGCCTTTATCCACCAAATAAAAAAAAAAAATTCGATATTCGTAATCCTAAAGGCCAAATAAAAATATTTATGTGCTTTACACAAATACAGAAAAGCTTCATTTTCCTTAAAACGTTGAACGGAGTATACAGGTTGTTCGTTCTTCGAGTTTCGCCCATGCACGTAATACCAGACCTTTCTTCGAACTTTAAGTTGAAAATCTAGAAAAGTCAAACCGCGTTTGAAGTCAAACCTAGGAAGGTTCTCGACACGCCTAGTTGAAACGCCGTGACGCTATTGACCTCCTGCATTCGCTATTCTTCCATTCTTGCGCTTCGACAACTTCACAACCGGCCGGAATTCGATGTCAAGCAACATTCCGCTGAGGTTCCCGTGTCGTATTTCATTTTACCGTTTCGGAGACACGTGAATGCTCTATCTAGGCGGCTCCGAAACAAAGCGCTCTCCTACGAATCCCTAGTTGCCGTATTGGAATCCCGGTCGAAGGACCCGCAATCCGAAGGAGGATTCATGCGGAGAAGGCGCCGTGTAGCTAAGATTTCGGTGCACGTCAAGAGATCCCCAGGTGGTGCACATTAATCCTCACTACTTCAACGGTACGTGACAGGTGGCTTCGTTGGCTTGACACGTAAAATCCCAAATTTCATTGTACATTCTAATGCAAGGACGGTCTGGTATCAGACAGCAAGCCACAGAAAGGCGTCTTTTCTCGTACGGCAGAACGAGAGAGAGAGAGAGAGAGAGAGTGACGACGTATTTCACGGAAGCAGCAAAGCTCTGCTTCCGGAGCTGTTTTCCTCGGCACTTCGGTAGTTTAGTCTCATGTTGCCACAAAAACAAACATATCTTACATCAGTTTCCCCACTAAAACGTGATTTTTTGTATAGTAGTAATCAAAATACTTGTCGTTGGCGAAAATCAGTGATGAGAGTTAACTCTTATTATAACACTTTTTTAACGTTCCCTTATTGGACAGGGCGGCAAAAAACCCCAAGCACGCACTTGCCATCGAAACACCGCCATTTTCTTCCACACAAGAAGGTTCATCCGCTTTGGTACCCGTCGTCATGGCAACGACGCGTCTGCCGAAAGACGCCCAGGCAAACCCGGTGTCTGATGCCCGCAACAACCGACACCGTCTTTCGAATGTCGTCTGTTCATGCAAACGCCGGAAACCTAGCCACAGCTGGACTCACCGTGAGGGGTCGACGCTGAGAGGGGGAAGGGGTAGCCTGCCAAAACCGTTGGCCCGTTCCAACGAGCTTGATTCAAAGCGGGTCTGAGATTATTAACACCCAGCGGAGCGGAGCGAAGCTGTGGTGGATAATCCTCGCATACCGCAGTCTGTTCGAATGCCAGCTGAAAGCCCCAATCTAGCGTGGCCGGACTGGCATTGCCAGACGGCATTTGGAAAATAGTGCCGGTG
>JABSTQ010002889.1:0-29732 GCA_013358835.2 Ixodes persulcatus
GGCTTTACCCAGCCCTCCCTGGAGGAATTACACATTTTGGCGGGCCAAGGGTTTCGCTGGTGACGATTGAAGGACCGAAGATAAAGTCTTACAGTAAGAACGAGGCGATTAGAAAATTGGTGATAAATTATCTAGGGAAAACTGCATGATGTACTATCACGATCAATATGAGTGCGAACACCGCTCCGCATGGCCCGCGGTACTATAAGTGCCCCCTCTCGATTGACCTTTGAAGTACACGTACACCTTGGTTTGAGACATATCATCTCTAGCGATCACCGCACCACTCTGCCCTTCCGAGTGGTCTGCTAGCGAAAAACGGCCGGCGAAACTGCGAAGCTGTTCACCAATGACGGAGCGCATTTTTCGCTATACTTCGTTTCACCTTAGGTCCGAGCACAGCCGATGTTATGAACCGAAGGGCCAATCAAACAGCGTAAAAGGCGCAACGTCATGGCGTGCTCTCTACGCTTGACTAGCCGGCGGAGAAGCATGCACGTAGGACCGGTTGGCTTTATCAACTGCAGAGAGCACGCTATGACGTTGCGCTTTTTACGCTGTTTGATTGGCCCTTCGGCTGATAACATCGGCCGCGCTCGGACCGAAGCTGAAACGAAGTATAGACCGTTCCAACTCTTATCTTCCAGTCGAAAAATGCTGAGTCACTGGACTGTTACGCATGCGTGGCGTCTCATATTTCGTGGAAGACAGCCACTGCGCACGCTCAGAACGCCTTCCACAGCCCAGAAGACAAAGATGGCAGCGCCCAAAAGGCGTTATTTGGAAAGGTCTATAGCAATGTGCGCCAGGAGAAATTACTTGTATAAATATTTTTAGCGTCATCTTTTTGATAAGAAAGTTTTAGTAGTTTATTCCCATGATTCCGATAACAAGACCCGATACTTCGCCGACGCCTTTAAGCATGCAGCATATTGTTATCGGAGGTATCAAAACAAGAAACTAAGACTGCCTATTATTTACGTCACGCGTATTTTGCGAGAGCAAAGGACCACCAATGTGCACAGGCAATAAGCTAGCGCGGTGCGAGCGTGATTGATACCCTTCTTCATAGAAAACAGTGCGATAAAAACGACGAGGGCGAAGACACACACAGGACGTCCTCGTCGTTTTTTTCGCGCTGCTTTTTTTCGCAAGCAGACGACCCGGAAGTGAAGAGTGGTGCGGCGATCGCTAGAGACGATATGTCTCGACCGCAAGGTGCACTGATGCTTCAAAGAGCAATCGTCAGGGGGCACTGATAGTACCGCGGTCCACGCAGAGCGGTGTTCGCACTCATACTGATCGTGATAGTACAACTAACTTGCACAGCTTGGGCC
The DNA here is from genome assembly GCA_013358835.2 of Ixodes persulcatus. Lineage (NCBI taxonomy): Eukaryota > Metazoa > Arthropoda > Arachnida > Ixodida > Ixodidae > Ixodes > Ixodes persulcatus. The sequence continues at coordinate 1,338 of JABSTQ010002889.1, forward strand.
AAGCAGGACGGATGAAAATTGGGCCTCCCTCCCGCATGGCTCCGGCCCAAACTTCCAACCCTGCCCAAGAGTGTGTCCGGTGCAGCACTCTAAAAAAAGGGAGGTGAACTGGGGGACAAAATGATGTTCCTTGTCGCCAACGGATGGGAAGGAATCGCACCCGTTCCCCCATTTCTCCGATTCACATGCAGCGCCACCTGTTAGAGATTAAATAATGGTCAAATATTCCTCCTTCATGTTTGCGGCGGCAGCGGCGGTCGAACCGCCGCTGCTGCTGCGAACATGTTTAATTACGGTGTTGTCAACTTGAGGACTGGGTTACCGTCACCTACCACAATCCCACTACAGATCATGCGAGGTGTTAGCAGAGAAAAAGCGGAGCTGCGCAGGCGAGCGCAGGTATACAATTTAAAAGAAAAGCGACGCGCGTAGCGGACCGTGTGCCTCGCGAGAATCACGCCGTATGTGCCCGCTTCGAGATCGCGCTCGTTCATGGTGAATGAAACCTTGCTGCTGCAAACAGTACAGCTGGCGATTTATCACTGACATGGAAAGTACGACCTCTTTTGTCACGTTACTTTCTACATGACACAAATCCTTGTCATATAAATCTACGAAAAAAGGAAGCCCAACTTAGCCCCGCCGGCGACCAAATGCGCTGCCACCACCATTAGTCCCCTGAGGGACTAAGGGTGAGGGGCGAAAACTTTTGCGCCCCAATCGTTAGTCCCTCAAAGTTGACCCCCGATGACTAACTTTTCCACCCATGCATTTAGGCCACTGGGACTGAAAGTTGCGCCCTTACCTTATTCATTACTGAATTGCGCCCTTGCACACCGAAGTGGCGCTAGTCAACATCACATTCGACATTGGTAAAAGACATGTTATCGAAAGGGGGAGGTTTTTCCACGCTCACTACATTCACACATGAACAGTGCATATTTCACCTCGGCACAAGTACTATATAATTAAACATAGGCAAGGAGTTAGAAAACAGACGAAACACGCAGAACACACTCGGCTACGACACACAAACTCAATCGCAAACCCCAAAGGCTACCGATGCTCCTTTTACACTGATCATATGAAAGGAGTCGTTTGGTCAGTGACCACCTCAGCCGTGGAAGATGTTACAAATATGGTGCTGCTTTCGCTCCAATATTGCTCTCCAATATTGTTGCTAAACTTTCCAAGGAGTGTATCTCTTAATAAGAAGTAATGGTACACACAGTAATTATTTGTGACAGTTTATAAAGGAGTGTCCCCGTAACCTCCCAGCACCCATGTTTTTGCTTCCCCCCATTGACTAACCCACTCACCCTTCGTTCCGAAACAGTAAGTTCGTCACTAACGATGGCCATTGCCGATGCAGGAGCCACCGCCATATTGTACTTGCGTTCGGGCTGATGCTCCCTGTCTTAGGAGGACTAATGGCTGCTTTTGCTCCCGCGCGCCTCTCGGTTAGTCCCGGTCGAGTGCAGTTAGTCCTCATCATTTGCGCACGGTACCTAGCTCGAAACAGATGGTCTCTTCGGGAAACAAATCGCAGTTCAGAGGACCAAATGCTGCTGTTCGTCCTCTGCGACCATCTGCTTTCTTAGAGAGTAGACATATTAACCCTAGATTGAGAGAACAAAAAAAAATGGAAGCCGTTTACGACACCCTGTAATGCCGAATTGGAGCGGAGCTCTTGAGGAGGAGGAGGAGGGAAGGGTACTCAGGGGAGGGTATACCCCTCCTCATTCTCTTTTTGCCCTCATCCTTCAATCTCCTCCGGGGGGTCACGTGACCTCGGGGGGGGAGCGGGGAGGGGGGGTCACGTGACCTCAGGGGGGGGGGGGCTCGCGCGGTGCATGTCCCAACATGCACCACGCGGTTACGCCGACGGCGACGCCGACGCCGACGCCGACGCCGCTCAAGCCGGAAACGGGCGCCTAAGAGCTCTCTCTTAAAATGATGGACGGACACAAAACTATCTCCATCCTTAACCAGCTAGCCTGCCTTCTTGCTTTAAACAGAATGGCAAGTAGGGCGCACGGAAAATGAATCGTAATAATCTTGGAATTTGTTTTTGTTGTTGCGTGATCACGTAGCAGCCAGATTCCAGTCGACCAGTCTTCACGTTCCTACCCCGTCACCTCCGCGAGAAACGTGTACACGTGAAATGAAGCTTACGTTACATACAGCGAAATATAATCCGTGCGGCGTTTATTTCAGCTCAGTGTAAAACAGAACAGCATATCCAGTCGATAAGAACGAGCGCTGTATTGCAACTCGCAAATGCGTCCGGCACACGTAGTCTGTCAACATCGAGACCACAACCGGCTTGCGGGAAACACGCGTCTTTCAAAAATCGTAGTCCCGCACAAAAGAAATGTCACTGAAGTAACAGTTAGGCGAAGGAGTAAATCAACGGATCCGGAAAGCAAGGCCAACTATTCATCGGGAAGAGTCCACTTGGAATATAGGATAGTACAGACATTCCATTGTGATTGCTGCGTGAAGTATGGGAGGGAGGGCGGATCCTTGGTATTGGAGGAACGAATGATTCACCACAGCCGACGGTTCACCTGTGCTTGTTTAGATTGTGCTGCATCTCCTGCTAAAAATGTAATAACGCATTCGCAAAAAAAAGAGGTCCAATATCGCGTGGTTCCTGTCGTGTCGCGACACAAGCGCGGCTGTAGTACACGACCAAGCCTACCAGGCGTCAACAACGTGGATATCAAGTCTACTCCTCGCAAACGTAGTGGACATTCTTATAACAGAAGTTAAGATTAACATAAACACTCGATACTAAAATTAAAGTTTTATTTACGTAGCGACATAAGTAGAAAATTACTGACAATTGCTGTACAAAGCTTTATTTTAGCTTTAGTGTCCGAAACATCTGTGTTGCGTGAGCTCTCGTAACGCTGTACTCTGCACCAGGTATCAAACGTTCTGCTAAAACATGCAAACGCGGCTCCGCTACAGTATATATTGCGAAGGCCATACCCATAACGGACATCATACAGAGTTGCGGAAGTGACTGAACTGCCTACTAAAGCTCTCAGCGTGGTCTTTTTACCTTTTTGTCCTGAGGAACGTAATGTTTTCAGTATGTTGCATTATGTCACCCAAGGCAGTCTCATTGTAGCTGTCTGCTGCGATACCAAAGTCATGGTTCGTGGGTCCGTATCACTCCCGGCACTTACTTTTTATAAAAAAACACCTCCAGGTTAGGAACTAAAAGCAATATTAAATTTTTGTAATACGGGTGACAAAGCACGACCCAAGGTATGTTATCTACTGTTGCGACGAGTCTTGTTAAAACCAGTAATATTGTTTGTTTGGAAAATTCATTGAAATGCTTGTGTGCGATAAAATTAATTATTACCTCACCAAAACTCAATATATACAGTACACTTCCACTGAACACCCCAATCAAGCAATAGTTTGGTTGAAATGTTCAGCACCAGCGTACGGCATTTTAAAACCGCATTGTGCACATGACTCATCGAACTTACTAAAAAAACAAATATTACAATTTCGGTTTTAGCCTAATGATCTACATTTGCTTTGCTCAGCGTGTTCAATTAAGAGATGGAGGCTATTCAAAGAGACAACTATTAATTTATTACATACGAGTAATATTTCCTTCTCTCATTTTTGGCAGAGGCTTTTGTCTCGCATGCTGCCACCACCCCTATTGAAAATTATCATCTGTATGAGAAATGTCTTGTGTCCAATAAACACATATGAATCACACAAGATATATAAGAACAAATAAGAACCATACAAGAAATATAAAAGGACTATAAAAGAACTATATAAGATATTCAAGAACATACAAGCACTATATGAGGAACTTGTGAGAAGTTTTTTATAAGTTTCTTTTATGGTTCTCATATATCTTATATAATTCTTATATAGGTCTTATATGGTTCTTATATAGGTCTTATATGTTCTTAAATATCTTGTATGATTCATATGTGTTTATTGGACACAAGAAATTACTCATACAAATGACTTTTTTCACTAGGGACAGGCCACACTGTGAGGTGCGGTGTCACGGTGTTGGCATGCGACAAATGACATAAAGCAGGGCACTTGCCAGCTGCATGGAAGCAATCGCGGCGAAAAGACCACACTAGCGTAGCGAACAAAACAGAGCATAATATTAACAGAACTGGTTAGTTCTCAAGAAATCACAATTTGAATCATTACTGTAAAACCATTTATTTTGCGGCCCCTATTTTTCGCAATTCGGTCTAAGAGGACATAATCGCAGCAAGTAAATTACGCAGATTCCATACCCGCAGTACCAAAAAAACGTTTAAAAAATAAACTGGAATGAATCCGGAATTTCAGTCCGTCATATGGGCCCATAATCAAATCGGATTTCTGGAAACCGTAAAATGAACCGGAGGTAACCAGACCAGAAGCCCAACCGCAATTGGTCAAAGCGGAAGCTGAACCGTATCTGGCCAATCTGTAGAGCTTCACCGGAGTGGGTCTAAACGTATGTTAAACCATATCAGGCAAAACCGGAAAATAATATACTGTAAACGACGTATTTTTCGCGGGCTCAATATTTCGCGGTTTAGGTCAAAGCTGAAGTTTTGGAATAATTCGCGGGCTCTAATTTTCGCGACGCGGTGGGATCTCAATATAGATTTCAATGTGTTTACGTTTTACCGGAATTGTTCGCGGGACCTATTTTTCGCGAATTTTAGGCGACTCGCGAAATTCGCGAAAATTAGGTCCTCGCGAAATTTAAGTCGTTTACAGTAAGTAGTTTAATAGAGTGTCAAACCTACTCTGTTTCACCGTCCGATGTACAGCAGCTGATGCTACAAGCCATCCCAGCAAATCCAGTGCTGAAAGTATGTCACCTGACTTTCTAGTAGGTCACATCTGCGCGGGGAGTGGCCAGTTATATGACATGCTCGCCGTGCTTGTATAGTAGGAATTGCTCGTAGCATCTGCTGCACTGCATTAGAAGGTAAAGCAGAGCATATAGCCAGGCAGTGTAGTTCCCTATATTACTGCAAATATAGTGAATTATGACACCATGCGAGGAAATCTGGAGAAACCTGACGATTGTTCTTTGATAAACTTATGGTGAAAATACTCTAAACCTCATACAATATAGGGTGGTTTAATATACAGAAAATACTTTGAAGGCTGCACATTATTATGCAGAACTGCATTGCACTTACATTCAGAATTACACAAATTAAAAATACAAAATACCCAGTAAAAATGTCAAGACAATACAGCAACCACAACATAATGCAAGCTTATTACAAAAAACACAAAAAATATTGTATATTACAATGAAAAGAAAAAGTTAACCATAGTAATGTAGAAATAAAAAAACATATTGCTAGGGATGTCCAAATACTGCTTCGAATCGAATAGCGTAGTGTCACACCTAGCTTTCATACTGCAGAGAGAGCCTGCAACCGTGACATTACCTTGCACCACGAAGGTGATGAATGACACAAGTTCGATTCGATTGTCAGCAGTATTCACTTACTTCTACATATTGCACAACCCATAAAATAATCAAGAAAATGCTGCAAATATGTTTCAGGCCTCCTCATGGGAGTCAGAGCATTCAGGGGTGGCTTTCTTTAGATTTGTTTTTTCTCCCTGTTGTCTTCTTTGTTTTTATCCACCAAGAAGTCGCCCAACAACACTTTAACAACATCCTTCAAAGTCAGCTCTTCTCCATTCTTCTTGTGAGTCCTCTTTTTTTCCTTCTTGTTTGTGCCTTCCTTCTCACCCTCTTTCTCCTGGGCTGCCTGACTTTCAGTGTAGCCGCCGTAGGGAACTGCAAGGCAGAGAATTGCAGCATTTTTATGTATTAGAGTACTGAATTAAAAAAAACAAAAAAACTAAGTCATGTTTTTTTACATATTTTAGGTATCTCAGAGCTAAACAATGTTTCCAAGTAAATGATGCACTCACCAGTGATAGTATCCAGCTTCACTGGGGTGAGGAGTACGTTCCCCAAACCCCCATACTTCAGTAGGCGTCTCCATGCCTGACCAGTAACGCTACGATCACAAAGCACCGTAGGCTCCCAGATTCCACGAGCCACCATTCTTATGAAGCGTTCAGGAGTGGAGGCATGGCTCAGGGCATGCTTCAGGGTGTCCTCTCTTATTGCTATGCCCTGTTCAAGATGAACCAGCGTAGAGCAGACAATTTTAAACAAATTTAAAACACATGTATTTAAACATTTTTCCTACAAAAACTAGTATAGTTTTTCATATTTTGTGGGCTCATTGTAGACGTTTGTTATGATACAAAAAATTAAAAGAATGTTACTGTTTTAGTCTGAAGGCAATAGATTACCTTGTGAAATTTTGTCAATTTTTATGGCCTGAGCTTCTCGTTACATGTATCTCGGTATGTTTACCGGATATCCCGATAGATGCACCACCCCTGGTCATAAGCGTGGGTTTCTATTTATTCAAAAGTACATAAAGGTAGCACCCTCCTAATAATTGCAGGGCTCACAGCCCTAGTTACTACGGACCAGGGTTCTCCCCACGGTGGGCGGCAGTGGCTTTGCCGCCCACCACTCCGACTGGCCGCCCACCACTCCGACTGGCCGCCCACCACTCCGACTGACCGCCCACCACTCCAACTGACCGCCCACCGCTCAATTTTTTTTTAGTGCCGCGGGATGACGATACGATTTTGCTTGCGCACATGGCTGCAGACCGTCGCCGTTGTGCTTAGCAGCTCCGCGCACCACCACGTTATCGTTCGCTATTGCATCGCTGACTGCCGCCACTGCCACACTGCTTCAAACAAAGAGCGCGGGCGCTCATCGTGTTGCTTTTCCTTTTTCGTTTTCTTTCTCTATCTCAGCGGCGCGCCGCCGGCAGTGCCCGGGGGGGGGGGGGGTGATAAACAAACGCGACAAACCCCCCCCCCCCAAAAAAAAAAGAAAAACGAACGCGCGCGTTCTCCACCCCCCCCCCCCCCCCCCGCCCCGGATAATGTCCACCCCTCAGAAATTCTTGGGGAGAACCCTGCTACGGACAAAAGCGAAAAGAGGACTGACAGAAATAGCACATAATACAGTAGAACCTCATTAATACGTTTTAAGGGACCACGAAAAAAAAAGTTTGACCAAGGAAAACATAACAACCGATTAGGCTGTTGGGGGTGACAGGAAGCAATATTAGCACAGTGATGTAATTCAGACCGACTTTTTCAGTCTTAGAAAAATAATGCGTTAGTTAAGATATAGCTGTGCATTCTTTATTGGCTCTGTTGTTTAAAATTGACAGTTAACCTATCACATCTGCGCAACGAGAATTGTAAAACGAGGGTGAAATTCATATTCCTCAGTGGGAACAAATCACACCACAAATGAGGCACGAGGCTAACAGAACAATAAAACGATACCTCTATTATGCTAGAAATTGTTTCCAACACAATTTCTGAAAATTATACTCATTCATGTCGGGCCTTCGGGCAGTAACCAAGTTTTTCTGCTCGTGCCTCTCGGACCTCTTCGTAAGTCTAAACAACAGGCAGCCCACTGAGCCCGGTTTATTTGGCACGTCCAACAGGAACAAAAGCCATAAGCATTCCAAAACTAAACAACGTGCTAACGACCAGCGTGTTAAAAAAGATTTGGAAACACTGAAGCTGAGCTATCCTAAACATACTCCAAGCAAATCATTGTGGCCACCGTGCCATTGCTGGGATTTTCTCTGGATCTGAATTAGACTTGATACTTTTGAAAAAAAATTAAATAAATTGAGAGAGGCACCGGTTGCCAGTGAAACATCACAAATTCGCCGCGCGTGGCCCAAAAGCTGGTGTCAGTTCTGCCCAACGGCTATTTGTGAATGTAACAGGCGGGAAACTAATATGTATATCTATCTCTTGGGGTTCAACGGGAACGACTAAAGGAATTCTGTAGACTGGTTAAGCAATCCTCTCGTGAACAATGATTCCCCCCATATTTTGCACTATTTACTGCTTGTGGCCAACATAATACCTGTAACTCAGCACCTAGAGCAGGAGGTGAGAGGCTCACAAGACCTAAGTAGTAACTTATCATTCTAATTAAACTTCATTAAAGTTATTTTTTTCCAAAACTGACATTTAAATTAAAGGTTAGACAATATCCCGCTCCCATACATACTTGACCATCCAAGACAGCGAAAAGTGGAGGGTAAGAGATGTCCCCCTGGCTGTCCACATTCAGCACTCCATGCAGCAGCTATAAGAATAAATCATAAATTACGTCAGCAACCTAAGGAGCTGGGTAATTTTATAAGATCTGAGTCATATATAGACCAAAGCTGCAGAATCTGTAAGTCACAAGGCCACGTCAAGAGTGGCAGGTGGGCAATAAGCAACCGACGAGGTGGACATGGCGCTTTCTAACGCTGCTTCACGAGTTACTGCCAGCTCTGACGAGCAAGCCTTCTTCAATCCACTACACAACATGCTCTTTAGGAAAGGCACGGATGTCCAGCAGCTATATTTAACTTGATGATACAAACAAATAAAAAAAACTGACCTCAAAGTTTCTAGGCTACAAGAGTCATTTTCGTCTAAGGTGGCGTATGTGATGCAGAGAGTAAATATGTTTTGCCGTTTCCCCCAAGCAACATGTTACATGCCTCAGGAATTGTGAGAAAAGTGTTCTTTCGGGCCCCAACTCCTGGCAATATTTTGTATGAATTACCTTATTTATTTATATTTATGGTGCTCCTATCAGGTGAAAAATTAAAAACCAAAGCAGGGTTAACCGTACACAATGTTTATAACAAAAAAATAATGACCAGAGCTTACCGAGGTATGGAGCCTATTGATTGTACCAATTAAAAAGGCATAAAAAGATCAACGTCGGTGTTATTTGATTTACATCGCCGTTCACATCTTCTAACTTCAATATTTAGCATTATATACCTGTCCTTTTTATTCTTTTCTAGTGTATATTTCTTTTAACACCGTATTGATTTTATTCTGTGTGCTGTATTTCCTGCACATAATCAAGATTTTAAGTCTATATGTTCTATTCTTATGTCGTTGGGCTGCTTTTCAATGTTGAGTGACTACACACTTTTATCACTTTAGCCTTCGGCGGCCACACAGGCGTGGCCGCCGAAGGCAAAGGCAGTGATCAGATTCGCGAATTACCTTTGCCTTCTTTTGTTGTTGATAAAGCTCACGAATAAAAGATTTGCTTCATCGCCCGGCGGCCACATTTGTGGGCAAACACTTGGCACCTGAGTGAACTCCATTGCGTCGCTTTCGACACCCGCATTGAGCGAGGCCCCAATTCCACATGGATGTTCCCTCGCGCGAGCGAGCCTCCACTGGTGTGCGATGTAGGCGTGTAAACATACTTGAATGACCTTCTTGACGTTCTGCTAGTACCTGTCAACACTACAGAACTCAAGTTAACTATTTCCATCTATTTCTGACGCTTCGTGCAAAAAGCCGACGTGAGGAGGAAAGTCCCATCATGGCGGAACGCGAATGTGCGCTAAAAGGGCGATAAGCATAGTTGCCGGAGTGCTCGGGGCTGGGATCAAGACCGCCGAATTCTCCCAGTATAGAAGGCTGTGTGTCATGTGACAACACAATTAAATGCAAGGTGGGACGCGAGTAAGTTTTCGAAAGCATCGTGTACAAAACTTCGACTCCAGATTTGGATCGGGTGAGCTTTGGAACACCGCCGTGGTTTCGTCCAAGCCATTTTGCAATTGGAACAGTGTCAGCGGCGTGAGGCCTTGTTTCTCTGAGACTTTTGTTTTGCGTTGGCTCTTATGTTCTATCAACGATGTAATGTTGGACAAGCTACAGTGCTCATCAACTGCGCTGCTCAGCAAGAGTGCGACGGGGGTGGGGGGGGGGGGGAGAGAACCTTGTCCGAGGTTGGCCAACGCAATGTGATCAATACGCCTGTTCTGGGCATTGCCATATCACGCTCCAAAAACTGAGAGACGTGAATCCCTCGAATCTGAAACTCCGGCTTCATGAGGAAGAAGAGTGTGCGAAGAGACTCTAAGTGCCTTGCTAACACATCCACATGAAAGCTTGATAATTGGTACAGATAGATGAAATCAGCCATTCAGCATTTAAAGCGAGCCACTACAGAATGCAGCACCTAGGACGACTAAATGTAGGATGCCGAATGAGCAACCGACGACTATGACATACTATAAATATTGATGATGACTAAGCTTCTGCCCTCATGCAATAAACATAAAAGCATGTGATTAACAAAGGTTTACTTTGTCAACATTTTTTCCAGTTCTCCACTAGAAAATATTGGCCAACTTATACTTGAGTGATTGTTTTTTTATTCTTGGCGAATCCCGTACATACGTATCGACAAATAACTCGTGCTAAACCTATGTTTTACTAGGCACGGGACACCTTTTCTATGAATGGCTAGTAGTATCCAATGTTCGACTAGTTTATATTGTCACGAATGACAAGGTGGAACAACGAATAACTGAGGAAAATAAAACGTTTAATAACGCGAACTTGTGCCCAAAAAAATGAAAAGGAAACAGAAGATAACAGCAGAGCGTCGCGGGTGTCGAAAACGGCGTAGAGCAGAGTCGAACGCTGGGGCGAGACTGACTCTGGCTCGCTCCGCGAAGCCCCTTATGTACACGCGTGAGCTTCTGGAATAATCGGCGCAGAGAGTTCGACGCGTAGAACATTCGCATCTTGAACAAGCACCAGGATTTTCGAATTTTCCAGAACTCTAAATGCAGGGATAAACAAAAGACACGTCGCTCCCAGGAATCGAACCCTAGCTTTTCATGCGGGAGGCAGGTACAGTCGGGGACAAAAGTCTCCAGGACGCGCGAGCCGCGACTGAAACGGATTGCACTGCCATCTACCGGCGGTACGCCTGGTTTCGAGATCAAACCAAAGCGCATGCGCGTCCTACTGTGCCTGCAAACATGTGTCTTTTCCCGCTCTTCTGCGGCGCGACGCCCAACTCGGAATCGGCCGCGTGGTACCGCCTCGGAGATAAGCGCTTTTGAGTGACAAGCGTCTGCTATACAGATTCCAAAACTGAAGATACCGCCTGCAGCATTGCGCCGCATTTCGTCGCATTTCGCCGTGTCAGCGCACCTTGCTTTATAATCAGTTGAGCTTATCGCTCAGTTGAGCTGCCGTGACTTCTCGCTTTATAGGTGCCATGTCAGTAAGTGCTATTTCGAGGCGGTGCCACGCGCCCGATTCCGAGTTAGGCGCTGCGCCGCAGAAGAGCTGGACAACATACATGTTTGCAGGCACAGTAGGACGCGCATGCGCTTTTGTTGGATCTCTACACCAGGCGACCAGCCGGGAGATCGCAGAGCAATGCGTTTCAGACGCAGCTCGCGCGTCCTGGAGACTTTTGTTCCCGACTGTACAATAACCGTTAAGCCACGCGCGCGCTGCCTACTTGACCAGCTGCGCGCGCGGCAATATTATTAGGATACTTACCGTGTGGACCAACAGTTAGAGCAGATAGAAGCCCCCTGATCTTCCTTCCACTAGTGTAGTATCACATGAAAAAAACAAATTTAAAATAAAAGTTGCTGAAGCAATGAACTATGTAAATTATAAAGGAAACATTAAATTCCAGTGATTTACAGTAGCAAAATTTTCTACTCACTAAACAAAAACCTGTTTTTGTAGGTGTAGAATCACCTGAAAAGAAAAACTTAAAATAAAATTTGCTGAAGCAACGAACTATGTGAATGATAAAGGAAACATTAAATTCCACTGATTTACAATAGTGAAATTTTCTACTGAATAAACAAAAAAAAGTTTTTGTAATCCAGATCTTAGTAAATTAAAGTTTTCATATTACATGATCATTGTTTAGACTGCAACAGCATTAGTCAGTACTGATTGCATCGGTTTGTTTTAGAATACGAGAAAAAAAGAAAGCTCTAAATTCTGAATTAATTTTAACAGATTGCGTGGGTCAACCTCTTAAATGTATGCAGAATTGAAGTTACAAATTTCTGTTAAGCTCTATCCCAGACTTCAATTCCTGTTACGGTGCTACAGCAGCAATAGACATATTTACAAACATGCAACAAAGTGGGCACCTGAAACATATTGCCTTAATGTCAAGCAGCAAAATATCTGAAAACACAGTGGTATGATATATGTTTTATAAATCCTTCAAAACAAGGGGAAACGAAAAAAAGGCTGAGCATGAGAGGCATAGTATTCATGAAGACCTAAAGTGTAGTCTTATATTCCTCTTAAACGAACGGAGAAAGGAACGGTAGTTAAAAATCAATACAGTTTATTGCAATCTATATAAAAATTTAAGGATTATTTGACTCAATTACTGCGACCCGTAATGTGTGCAAATATTTTCTTGAATAAAATTTTGTGGCGTGAGTTACATGTTTATGTTTTTCGCATGTAACTATTCTGAAAATATGGACTCGCTGATTTTATAGTCTAAATTCCGATGGCCACTCAGACATTCTAGTGTGGTTGGATCGTGAGAATTGTGTGGTTCAGAAAACGAATATGCAATATGAGAGCAACAGTCTAAATAGACCTTTTGCTATATTACCCAAGCATCAAGGAGAATGCAGGAATTATTGCTCCACGCGCTTCACGCGCACGCCTTCCCGCATAAAAGATTAAAGTAAATGACCAAAATAAACCGTTGACGAACGCGCGCGCAAGATGCTTCTTGTTTTAAGTATTTGCTTTGGAGAAGTTGCTACTGCTGAGGCCAGCACGTGCGGCACGTGTAACACCAATCCCTGCATTACCCTTGATATTTGGGTAATATAGCAATAGGGGTATTGCGAATGCATCGGATCACTTTCTTTTGTAATACTAGTATCTTTGCAAGGTTAGTTGCTGTTGCCCAGGTCAGTAAACAGTAGCTAGGATGGGGGTGCAACAATGCATAACAACTAAACTTCTGCCATAAATATGGTTACGCTCAACTTTAATATCATTGTTAACGTTGTTACCGGGTGAAACCAGTCCACCCAAAGGCATCCCGGGCTCCCTATCACATTTTGTTCACTCCAATTTGCCAGTGTCCACGGGAAATAAAATGATGATGATTGTATCCTTAAAGGTTCCATTGTACTGCTTCTCACAACAATTACCACAAAGCTAGTAACACACCAAAAGTTTATCTAGTCAATATTCAAGTGATTCTTGCTCTTTAAAGATCATCAATTTTGAACGACATCATATATTATCTTGACATGTATTGCGCCCATTCTATAGAAAAGCACCTCAGGTTTGTTATGGCAAAGGTTCTTAAACCTTTTTATTTTAACTGGAGGGACACCTATCTGCTTGAATGAAAACCGGGAAACTCTTTCTGCTCTCGGCATTGTGTCTATAAAGCAGTGCAGGGGCTAACAGACCTCTTAATAAACCCATGTCCTATAGCATAGGTGAACAAAGTAAGGATCGGACATCCACCGAGGGTTTCGTGGGGCAACATCCTGGAGTTACGGAGTCTCAGGAAACCGGCAAAGCGTGGATGTTGCGCTTACACTACTTCAAATGTTTTACTTTAACTTCGACTTCCTTAACGTACCACATGGCACGCCTATTAGGAAGGGCCTAAAAGGTTCAGAAGCTGTGACAGCGTTACTTACACTCTACAATGAAAAAAAGGGAAAAGAAAAGAAAGTGTTTTGGGGGTTTCTAGCCATATATTGGAATTGCTTTTGCCTGATGTGTGTATGGTATTTGGGAGGTAATTGTGGATCAGGAGATGACACAACGAAAATTGGGGCTGGAGGTCGATTGATTGCAAGCTGTTCCGTTAAAAGAATGGTGCGAGTAGCACTCTTCAGAGCTGTTGATGTTATCCTACTCTCAGTGTCAACGTAACCTGAGCCAACCGGCATTTTCAGCGTTGGCAAAAATAAATACAAAAAAAATTAAAGTTTCGACATGCGACTAGACCGAATATTCTAAAATTTCACTGAGATTTTCTGTAATCGCAAAGCCATTGCAGGCGCACCCGTCACAATGACGACGTCATGCTTATTCTGTTTGGGCAAAGCATGCTGATGAACAGATAATTTTTTAGTAGCTCTAAAGGTCCACTTCAGCCAAAATAATTTTTCATAAACAGTAGTGATACATAGCACAGGTCGAAAGATGCATTTTCTACGAAAAAAAATAATTTAGTTGCAGCAATATTTACGGCCAGGATGCAATTGAAATGAGCGATCCTCCTCTACAGTAAAAAAAAAAAAAAAAAGATAAGGAGGTTTTGTCCATATTCGGGACTATAAGGTGTGTTGCACTAACGACAAGCATTTGTGGTCTTATTATTGTGCAATTTTTGAAAAATCGTGGCACTATTGTTTGACACATTTGGGAAAATTGTCGAAACTCCACATTTAAAAAAAAAAAAAAAAGACTGTGTTCACTTTATGATCCTGACATGTGCAGCACATAAGAAACATTATAGTTCTCAAGGAAAATTTGAAACCTTGCACCATTTTACTAGTTGTAATCTCTAAAAACCGCAAACTTTTGAAACTATTTCTACAATCTTCATGTAACACCAAGAAGCTTGGGGAAAATTACTAACAACCAAATTTCAGCTGTTTTGCCTTACATCTGGACTCCGGAACGGGAGTTCCCGTGCCCTGGGGCATCACCAGATGATCAGGCACTCACAGAGGGGCAGGCGCTGACTGAGGGGCAGGCACTGGCTGGAGGGCAGGCACCGAGACAGGGGCAGGCACGAAGACAGGTGCAAAAAACGAGATTGGGACAGGCACCGACAAAGGGGCAGGTGTCACCACATGGTGAGGTACCAACGGTAGGCAGGCACTGAGACAGGGGCAGGCGCCCACACAAGGAAAGGCACTAAAGCCGGGACCGGCATCAAAAATGCTCTTCGTTGGGGTGGTGAAGTTACCTGGTGACTGTCCTTACGGAAATTCTCTGGAGAAGAGACAGTGACCTTGTGTCAATCAACATTGACCACCGAGCAGAGCAGGGGCAGAGCAGGGGATAGGAAGGGAGATGTCGCGAACCACCCGAAGTTTAAATTCGACGGTTTTTGAGCTTTGCAAACATCCAAGGGGTTTGATTTTGCAAAATTCGGAACTTTCGAAAGTACCCGGATTGGAATTTGTAAAATTCGAAGTCATCAAGGTTTTTGAAAATTTGAAATTGACGGTTTTGACTATGTTTTTTTTTTAATTGAATTTCGGAAATTTCGACGGCTTCCTGCTGGAAAATCTTGTGGATGGAAAGATGATCAAAAAAAGTGAAAGCCATTTACAACTCCCTGTAACGCCGAATTGGAGCGCAGCTCTTGAGGAGGAGGAGGGAAGGGTACTCAGGGGAGGGTATACCCCTCCTCCTCCTCCTGTTCCCGTCATTCTTCCATCTCCTCCGGGGGGGGGGGGGGGTCACGTGACCTCGGGGGGAGGGGGTCACGTGAACTCGAGGGGGGGGTCACGTGACCTGGGGGACACGTGATCACGGGGGTGGGGTCACTTGACCTGAGGAGTCACGTGACCCTCCCCTTCGAGTTCACGTGACCTCCCCTTTTGTGTCACGTGACCCCCCAAGTCAAGTGACCCCCCTCCCCCCCTGGGGTCACGTGACCTCGAGAGAGGGGGGGGGGGGCCTCGCGCGGTGCATGTCCCAACATGCACCGCGCGGTTACGCTGACGGCGACGGCGACGCCGATGGCGACGCCCACGCCGCTCAAGCCGGAAACGGGCGCCTAAGAGTTGCGCTCTAAAAGCCTCATACAAGCGTCACACTACTGAAAAAAAACATTTAAGATACAAGCGGGTTGCAAACTGGTCGACCCGTTTGAATGAAACGGGTGGCAAACTGGTCGATCCGTTCGGATCAAACGTGATAATAGAGAGTTTTAGGGAACCGTTTTTGCACATCCGATACGGTACGATGGGCCCTCCGGTACGAAGTGCGCATGCGCTTGTCGTCTGCGATCTTACCGTAATGCGCTGCTCGAACCGTAAGGCGCGACCGGCACGACCAATGGCCGACATGGACGGTCTCGCTTGGTTAGCAAAACGGCTATTTCTCTGGCGGAGAGAGCGGGCCGTGGCTTCAAACATGAATAAAATAACTCGTGGTAGTGCCTGGCAGGAGCGCCATATGTGACAGCAAGTGCATAAAGTTGGAGTCAGCAAATAAAAAAGATAATACAGATCGAAACGCAATAAGACATTCTTGATAGAAATAAATTAATGTTTAGCAGCAGGTAACATCGTCTGCTCAGTGGCGCAGTGGATTGGAGCGTCCGTTTCTTCATCTGGTAGGGGAGCGGTAGGAGAGAGTTCGAATCCGGCTGGCCCATCCGACTTTTTATTCATAGTTTTATTTGTTTTTATTTTTAAGTTTTTTTATGTTTTAAGTTTTTTATGTTTTAAGTTTTTTATGTTTTAAGTTTTTTATGTTTTAAGTTTTTTTATGTTTTAAGTTTTTTATGTTTTAAGTTTTTTATGTTTTAGGTTTTTTATGTTTTAAGTTTTTTATGTTTTAAGTTTTTTATGTTTTAAGTTTTTTATGTTTTAAGTTTTTTATGTTTTAAGTTTTTTATGTTTTAAGTTTTTATGTTTTAAGTTTTTTATGTTTTAAGTTTTTTATGTTTCAAGTTTTTATGTTTAAGTTTTTCATGTTGAAGTTTTTTATGTAAAGTTTTTTGTTTTACGTTTTTTATGTTTTACGTTTTTTATATTTCAAGTTCTTATATTTCAAGTTTTTATATTTCAAGTTTTTTTACATTTCAATTTTGTTTTCATATTTTAAGAATTTTTATATTTTAAGTTTTTATATTTTTTTTCATACAAACGTTGGGATGTGCATTTTGAGCTCTTATCACCCGTTTTTACAGCTGCTTTATGACTGAGGGTTATCTGAAGTGTCAACAGAGTGAGCAACAGCCTTCTGGATCAAGGATCTGGATACTTAAAAATGTTGCATGAATTAAAAATGTGTGTTCTAATGCTAATCACATATATCCTATAAAACGAGCCCTTTAAATATTGGGTGATAGTTTTAATAAGTGCACAGCAGTAAAGTTACAGGTTTTCCTTTATTATTTTTTTTTTCGTGGTCGTACCGTACACGGCTGAACGATCGGTTCGTGGGCGTACGACCGTGATCGTCTGCTATCTTTACCGTAAGAGAGCAACATGGGCGCCGTATCTACCTCCGTCCCTCCGCCTCCTCCTCGCAAGCGGTTTTCAGCGGAAGATGATACCTTCCTACTTCAGGAGGTGCTAGGCGCTAATCCTTTTTTTTACTCCAGCCCTTTGGGATGACGTCCTTAAAGGCTTAAACGCGGCGTCGAAAAAAAACTTCTCGTTGCGAGGAGCGAACGGATTGACCTCCTCGTAACTTTGTACAAGAAAAATGACCGCCTCAACCTGAGAAAAGTGATTATATTTCTGTATTTTTGTATTTTCTTCGCGATTTAATATTTCTAGTTTTATTTGTCCATAACTTTCTTAATACTCGACCCTGCAGTGGGCCTCGAGGGAAAGACACAGGATCGCTGGCTGACGACTTCGAATGTTGATGATAAGCGCGCGCGAGCGTGTTCTTATTTGTGTGTCAAATCGAGTTTGTTGTCGGCGACTTTTCAGCATATCAGGACGTGGTTGGAGTAAACATTATATTTGGTTGACGTAAAACACCAAAGCTTGCCCACTGAGAAGAACGTATGACTTACAAACCAAGTTACTATGTACGACCGAGGAACTATTTTATTCCCCGAGGATGTAAATCGGGTAAACTGAAAAAAAAAGGAGAAAAACGGTGGCAAACGAGCCCCCGACACCCAGATTCAGCCGTTGGCTGTCAACGTCTCCGGGATGCGCAGCGCCGATCGGAGATGGGGCAGATCCTCCTTTGTGAACCTGAACTGCCGTACGACGTCCTCTTCGCCCATCGACGCCAAGTTGAACGTCCCATGCCTTGCCGCCAACATGTGCCTTCTCTTAGTGCGCAGACAGTCGTACAAAATAACGTTTTGTAAATTGTTTTCGCCAAAAAGAGCCAACTCCAAGTCGTCGTCAAAAAGATCGAGCGCCATTGTTGTCGGAAAGCTCGTCTGCTCCTTTAGCAGACGAACATTTTAGAACTTCGCAGTGCCAGTGGCGACACGCCATGGAGCGCCAGGTTTTGTATTACGGAAGTGCATTCATTCGAGTAAAAAAACAAGACGAACTATAAGTAGGTATACATCGTTTTAGGTTCTCTATATTTATAGGATGCGATTTTTATTTACTTCAGTTTCTGCGATTTGTACAAACACACGCAAATTTGCTTTTCTCGATGAGGCCGATGCAGGTTTCCGTTGCCAGGGGGCGCGACCTGTACCGATCGTCTGCTCTCGTCTGGAAATACGGTTCCCCCAAAGCCGTTTGGAGGCACACGATCGGTCGACTCGCCCGATCCAAGGTATCGATCGTTTTTGTTTATCGATCGTCTTTTGTTCCGGTTCCCTAAAACTCTCTAATGGGATACGGGTACCCGTATGATACGGTACCCGTTTGATACGGTACCCACTTGATACGGGTGTCCGTTTTAAACGGGTGCTCGTTTGATACGGGTGACCGGTCGACCTGGCACTGACCACATATTTGAACGCGCCATTCGGATAGGCAAATTATTCGCTAGCCCTAAATGGGTATCGTCTGGAAGGTTGGTTATCTAAAAGTTATTTAAGACTTCCCGAAACTCATAGACCTATTTATAACATGCAGGAAACACGTTGCAAAATAGTGCTCCCAAAGGTGCTTGAAAATGGGCAGGAAGACAAACACAAAATATTGTTTTCGATTGTCCTAGAAGTTTTGTTACAACTTATTCTGTAAACAAGTACAAACGTGCAAGCGGTCTGTGAAATGTGAAGAGCCACTTTAAGCTTTTATACAACTGAAAATATTGCAAAGCAAACAAGAACCGAGGTAATTCTAGAATATAACGGTAGACTTTCATCAAAAATATTCTCCCAGCTGCCGCGAGAATTGACGCTGCATAATTCTATAGATAATCTGGAAAAGCACGCGTAGAAGAACGGTCAATCGTTGTAAACAAGTAGGTTGCAGTGCACTGACCATAATAATAGCGGACTTGAAAGATGTAATTTGATATATATGTCGACACGGTCAAAGCAGGACAGCCACACATACACCAAAAGGAGAAGGAAGGCTCCTTGAAGTTTGAACACTATGCGGCGCACAAGCTGTCATTGTCAACTCCTGGCTTCATTGAAGAATCACTTGTTGCCGATATATGTGTAGGACTTTTCGAACATTGATAGCTTTGGTGCACTTCGAATACGTTGTCGAGAGAGATCCTAATAAGACCGCAAGGTTAGGCGACAGATCGAAGCAGGCAGGACCCCTCGGGCGAAGTTCAAACTGCAACTTACAACAAGCAGAAAAAGAAAAAAAGCGGCTGGCAGGCGCGCCCTTCCGGATCTCGATGCTTATCAGCGTTTAGCTCGCGCACTGCGGCGGGTCACGTGACAAAGGTGACAAGAGAGGGCGGAGGCGGCGCGGTGAATGCGCAGGACACCGGGACAGCCCTGTACCCTCTCCCCAGGCATTGCAGGAAGACGTGTTTGTAGCCTCAGAATGCAGTCAAATCGTGCGCATTTCAGCACGCTCGAACGCAGGAAATCGCGTCGGCCATTCGGGTTGCGCCCGAGCAAATAGAGCACTCGGCAAGAGCTCGTAGTTTCAGTGCTGCAATAGCAAGCGTGCTCTCGCAATGCTCGATGTTCTTCCAGCCACGTGTTCACGCGCAACCTTCGCTGCGTCTTGAATTGAGGTGTACGGAGTCTACAAGTATAATCTTTCACGCGGTTGCGTCTTATGCGAGAGAGATTCGAGCTGAATAAGTGAATTGAGCCAACGAAAACGCAAGAGTTTAAAGTTATATTAAAAATATTGGATCGCCAACGTCGCGCGTTTACGTTAAAAAAATGTTTATTGCAGTTGCGGTTGAAGCGAACATCAGCGCATATATAATGTAAATATAATTACTTTCAATACGCGGACGATTGAAATCAATGAACCGGCGCTCCAGGCCTTCCGGAAACACAGGCTGCCACGGCTGAAACAGGCGTACCCATGCCACCGATCTGTACGTTCATTATCAAACGGGCTCCGGAGAGCCGTTTAATAAAACCGGTACAGTTGGATGGTCACCGGTCACCCGCTTGTGCAATATGGTCACCGGTTTGAGCAAACGTGTGACAACTTTGCCCAAACGAGTGGCCCATTTGCCCAGACGAGTGACCCGTTTGGCAAATCAGTGACCTGTTTGGCCAAATAGGTTACCGTTATTGCTCGTACGGGGAACCACTTTGAGCCATACGAGCGACCCCTTTGACAAACTGGTGACCGGTATGACTGAACTATTACCGGTATAAACCCGTTTACTTTCATACAGGCGCTAAATGTTTTTTTTTTTCAGCAGGTATCCGTAATATGGGACATCCTATACCAGCGAAAAGGCGGCTCAAGCGCGGAACGGCACAGGCGGACTGAGCCATACAAGCGTGTCGTCTTAAGGGACATCCTATACCAGCAGAGTGGATTATGGCGTAACCATGTGGGCGGTCGAAAGCATAGAATCTTAACGTAATATAGGACATACTGTACCAGCAAAAATGCGATACCAGCATGGTGGTTCCACATGGCCCCAAAATGCTGTTATCGCCTATTTACTTTTATGCGGGGCGATTTTTTTTAAGCTTTACATATTTGATTAAAAATGTCGTGAAGGCTACACTTACGTGGTTTGTGCAAGAGAGTTATATGGGCAGGGGTATGTAGCATGGGGGCCTAATCGCAACGATCAGTCAAATAATTAAGTACAATTTGGTAATTAACTTTTTAATTAGTGAAAATGAAGACATGGTTTCAGTTAGAAACTTGCTGAGAATCATCGAAAAGAATTAAACAAACTCTTTTTAGAGGGATATAACGCAGGGGTGGCATTTTACACGTTCTGTAAAAACGCTTTATTTGGATCCGTTTCTAGGTTTCAATTTCGTATCGGAGCGCATCTCTGCGTCCACGGTCCCGTTCCCCAGGGGTTTAGGCGCGCAACACACGTCCGCCTTGCTTCCCTCCACCTTACGAGGAAGGCGAAAAGATTGCTTTGCACTGCAGCCACCGGGCAGGAGGATCGCAGACGGAAAGATGCGCTCTGATGAAAAACTGGAGCCTAGAAACGCGTCCAAATTAAGCATTTTTTAGAACACCGTAAATTACTGCTTTTGTCTTATATCTTGAAACAAAATGTTTATTTATTGTTTTTCGATGATGCTTAGCAAGTTTCTAATTGCATTCATGTGTCTATTTTCAATAATTAAAAATTTAAGCAACATTTGTTTTATTTAAAGTGAAGCCCAAGCAGTTTTTTTATTTAAAGAAGCCCATTCACATCTTCATTTGACCCCCAGAATTTCAAATATTAAATTTGTTTCGTAATTTGGTGAATTGAGGCTGCACATAGGCATTTTCAATGTACCGCTGAAGGCACTCTTTCCCGGAGATAGATTGATATATTATTAGATGTTTAACGGCGCAAAAAGTAACATAGTTCATGCTGCGACAAATAAATAATTAAAAAAGTCAATAGTAAAATGAAGGAATTATTATGCAGAAGATCTATAACTGGTGCAGGTAGCCAGTTCTTTTAAGAAAATCTAAAATGTAACCAAAAAGAAGTAAAGGTTCATCTCCCAGTAAGAAGGCTGGATAAAATGGAAGATA
Source organism: Ixodes persulcatus (assembly GCA_013358835.2). Lineage (NCBI taxonomy): Eukaryota > Metazoa > Arthropoda > Arachnida > Ixodida > Ixodidae > Ixodes > Ixodes persulcatus. The sequence goes on from JABSTQ010002889.1 coordinate 23,117, forward strand.
TCCAGAAAGTGAAGCGAAACTTGGTCGACGTTCTTGATCAAAGAATTTTCAGTGCGACAGAATATGCAGTATAGGTTGCAATTCACCGCAATGCTCACAGACTGGGGTGTCCTCACTACAAAGAAGATGTCAGTGGGTCACCCGTGAATGTCCAATTATCAAACGACACATTAAAACTTCATGGCGACGGTCTCTATGGTGATAACTCTCCTATACCTCCAAACGTGGTTTGACCACATGTAGGTTATTATCTATTTCTTTGTCCCAGTCTAGCTGCCAGGCATAATAAATTGCTTTTTTGGGGAACTGTTTTAAAATCTTCTTGAGGCAGCCAAACGGGTGTTTCCAGGGCATCCTTAACAGAGGCTGGTAGTTTATCCGCCTTCTCATTACCTGAAATTTCCACATGGCTTGATACACAGCACAGCTTGATATTGTATCCCATTTAGAAAGCCAGGTTCAACTCTACCCGTACTTGTTGCACAAGCCGATTCTTAGAATCATTGAGGGAACAGATAGAGAGGATAGCACTCTGGGAGTCCACAAAAAAAATAGCTTTCCTGATATTGTTGCCTAATATATATTCAATAACCATGAGCATGCCATAAAGCTTCGCATGTCACTGATCTGTCACTGATGCGTGACAAAGTGTGGAGTTTTTGAACCATCAGTGAAGAATTGTGCATAGCATTTATACTTAGCTTGCAAGGTCATAAAATATTGCTGAAGAACTAGTGGCGCAACAGATCGCTTATTGTATTTCGCTAGCGATCAGTCACAGGTGTAGCGCACCGCCTTCCAAGGAGCAGTGCTTTGAACACTCGTCATCAAGCTGTGCTCAGGAATTGCAAGCTGCACGGATTCACATATGCATTGAATGTGGAGGCTTAAAGGCCGTACTATACTTATCTTTTTCTCAAAAAGATATAAAAAAGGAGATACCTGCAAACAACGGTATGATATGTGTCCAGCGTCAGATTTAACTTTATAACTATAGCATAGGCTGAGGTACTCTCTTCGATTTTCTAGTGGCATTTAGTACGTCTCTGCATACAAACTCGGAACAGGCGACGTTCGGAAGGCCCCCTGGCAAGTCGAAGTCCAAGCTGATGCACAAGATCTAGACTTTTTCAACATGACGGTCGTGCCGAGCCATATAGAACCGCACCATAGTCGCGACGGGAACGAATCAGCGAGTTATAGAGTCGCAAGAGGCACCTCCTGTAAGAACCCCAGGACATGTGTGCAGGTACCTTGAGAACATTAGCAGATTTAAGACACTTTCGCTTCAGTTCCTTTAATGGGTCTGAAAAGTGAGCTTCTTATCAAAAATAACACCCAAGAACTTGTGTTCATGCCTAACGGTTATGTCAGTGCCATTCATCTACAAGCTGGGATCTAGCAACAACCCCCGACGTAATGAAAAAGGCACGCACTCCGTTTTTTTCTGGTGCAAACCGAAATTCATTTTCATCGGCCCACTTATTCATCCTATTTATCGCTATACGCAATTGGTGCTCACAAACTGAGAAGTTGCATGAGGAGAATGCGATCTGGACAGCGTCTACGTACAATGAATAAAAAAGCTGATGGGGGTATAACTGGAGCGAGGCTGCTGATCTTAATCGCGAACAAGGTAACACTCAAGACACCTCCTTGTGGGACGCCGTTTTCCTGTGTAAAAACATCTGAGAGCGTGGATCCCAAGCAACCTGAAAAAAGAGGGTCTGTCAAGCAGTCCCTCATACAACGCAGCAAGCGACCATGAACACCACACCTATACATGTCCTGAAGTATTCCGTACCGCCATGCCGTATTGTAAGCTTTCTGTAAATCAAAAAAGACAGAAAATCAATGCTGCAGGTTCAGAAAAGCCTCACGCACGAAAGTCTCTAACCGGACAAGGTGATCTAAGGTTGAGCGACTTCTTATAAAACCACACTGGTTTTTATCGAAAATTTTCTTTTGTTTTAGATTGTATACTAGCCTTCTGTTTATAAGACTTTCATACGTTTTTCCTAGGCAACTAGTCAGTGATATATGCCGATAACTTGCTGGTAGGCAAGGGTCCTTGCGAGGCTTAAAGATGAGAATGATGTGTGCTCGCTTCCAGCACTGTGGAAAACAAGAAGTTTCCCATAAATGATTAAAGAAAGACAACAAATGCACCAAGGATTCAGCTGACAGGTGCCTCAGCAGTTCATAATGGATCATATCTGGACCAGGTACTGACTGCTTCCTTACTGCAAGGGCCATTTCAAGCTCACACATTGTGAAACGCCGGTTGAAACCAGTATAACTTCTGGAGAAATCAATAAGCTGTTTTTCTGCCAAGGACTTGAACTTTTTAAATTTAGTACTGTTATTTAAAGAACTGGAGACCTCTTGAAAATGATCAGCAAGAATGACAGCCTGATTCTTTAGTGATTGGGACGATGAAGGAAAAAGGGGGATGCTGAATGAGTGATAAGTACCTCAAATTTTCCTAACACGATCCCACACCTCTTTCACAGGGACAAAACAGTTTAAAGAGGACACATGTTTCACCCAGGGGATCCTCTTGGTTTGTTTTCGTGTCCAACGAGCTTTTGCTTACACTCTTTGAATTTGATCTTGTTCTGTACAATCGGGTACCGCCGAAAGTTTTCTCAAGCCTTATTCTGAGTTTTTATTGTGGTCGTACAGTCCTTGTTCCACCAAGGCTTGCATTCCTTGGGAATATTTCCAGAAGTTGTGGAACTGACACAGAAGCAGAATTTATATTTTTTTTCAGTAAGGTAAAGAGTCGCTTCCTCAAGAGACATAGCTAAAAAAAAGTGGGATCGACCACTGCCTCCAGAGAAAATAAAGCCCAGTCGGCTTTATCTAACTTCCACCTGGCAACACAAACGTCTAAGAGAAGGAAGGGATACTGAACTTTCTAAAATGACAGGGAAATTTTCACTACCAAATGGATTTTCTAAAACCTTCCAATAAAAACAAGGAAGTAAAGTAGGTGATTATATGGAAAGATCAATGGAAATAAAAGTATTATGAAGTGCGCTAAAAAGTCGGTTGTCTTTTGTTTAAAATGCAAAGGCCAGATGACAGGAAAAATATGTTATATGACATCTCCACGGGAGTCTTGACGAGCACTGCCCCACATGGGGTGGTGTGCATCAAAATCCCCTAAGATTAAAAAAGGCTGGGGGAGTTGGCCCACAAGTCCTTGCAGGTCATGTAAATGCACTGGAAGGTTCGGTGGAAGGTAAAGCCAAACAATTGTAATTAGGCGGTCAAGCAGAACACGAACTCCTACTGCCTCTAAGGGGGTTCCGAGAGAACAGGAAAACGGCCAATACCACCCTGAACAACCACAGGTTCTCCACCAGAAGAGGTGTTGCAAGAAACACGGTCTTTTCTAAAAACCTGAAGTCTTCGTAGTACCTGTGTATGAATTTCATTAAGATGTGTCTCTTGTAAACAGATGGCTTTTCTTGTAAACAGAACTTTTCTTGTAAACAGAAAAGTTGACATCATCAATATTACAAAAAAGACCGCGGCAGTTCCACAGCAAAACACCTATATTTTTAACCATTTAAAACACAATCAGTATAACATAAAAATTATATTAAAAAGCTATGTTCCATAGGGTTTAAAATTTATTTTCACGCGACGCACATTGTTTTTAAGGGGGTCTTTCTGCCTCCGATTACAGTCACCAGAGGCCGAAGGGTGGACTCTGATCTTGAGAGGAGACCCTCCTCATCAGATATCGGCCCACTCTCGTCCATGGGCTCGTCTGCAGCTGCCGGCAGCTGGCCCTTGGAGGTCGACTGCCTTGGCACTTCCCCAGGCTTCCTCTGGGGAGCAGAGGTGTGGGGAGGTAGGCCCATGCCTCGAGAAGTCGAAGCAGCTGGTTGATCAGGAGCCGTCATCTCCTGTTCTGGGGTGGATGGTGGCAAAGCAGCATTCACGTTGCTGTTCGGAGGCGGTGCCACTGGCGCCGCTGCCGGGGGTTTAGAGGGGGACCGTGTCGGGAGATGCAGGTCGTCCGGAGACGTCTGCGTTCCCATCAAAACCACTGGCCGCGCTGGTCCCCTGCACACGGCCTCGGCATAAGAGCCTTTCGATACAAAGGCAAAACGCTTCTTTGTGTCACTGTAGGTGATGTTTTCTGTGACATTTAATGTAAGAACTTCTTTCTCGTCTTTCCACACAGGACAAGATTGGGAGTATGTCGGGTGGTTGCCACTACAGTTCGCACAATGAGGCTCATTATAGCACGCATCTGTGACGTGCTCCTTGCTGGAGCATTTTGCACAGGTGTCCCTTCCCCGACAGTTCCGTGACCCATGGCCGAACCTCTGGCACTTAAAGCACCGTTGAGCGTTCGGCACATAAGGTCTGACCCAACACTGAAGGTAACCTGTCTTTACAGTATGTGGCAGAACACTGAAGGTAACCTGTCTTTACAGTCTTTGGCAGAGTGGTTGAATCGAAAGTCAAAATGATGCGTTTTGTCTTCCTTTCCACACCATCACGGCCGATAGTGCTTCGTCGTGCCGCTAATATTCCTTGACTAGAGAGGCCCTCAATTATCTCTGGCTCGGGTGAGTCAATCAAGCAAGTCATCCTCAGAAATGACCCCTTGAACACTGTTCAGTTTGCGGTGAGGACTGACGCTTACTTTGTAGTCGGAGGCAAGGTTGAGTTTAAGAAGGGCATCACTTTGCTGCTTTGTGTTGACCTCGACAAGGAGATCATCAGATCCCATCTTCTTTGCACTGTAATTGGCACCAATAACACTCTCAAGAACTTCGAAGACCATCAAGCGATAAATTTTGCCAAGTGGCTTGTCACCTTCCGAGTGCATTACAAGAAACTTCAGGAATTTCTGCAGTACAAAAGATTGTTTCATAGTGTTCAGTGCTTTGGTGCGGACCCTTTTGGAAGGGCCGATCAAAAGGTTTAAGCTGTGGGAGCCGAGGGTGAAAGACGAGGCAGAGGGCACGTGAAAGGCGGTCGGCGGAGAAGACACGAGCTGGCGCGGGACAGTGTGTGCTACGCGAGGCTGAAGCTGGTACCAGTAACATCAGGGCCCTGCTGCCTGGCCTGGCCCATGACGAACCCCGGAGCGGTCCACCAGCGAGGTCTGGAGCAAGACCGGTGGAAACGGTGAGCCCTGGCCATCTGGTCTAGGCTATGACGATCCCGGGGTGGTCCCGCAGCGAGACTCGGGCAGTGATGGCCCGGGACAGCCAGCCTACGCAGCGCTGGCGTGGGAAAGGCGATCCGCAGGCCTGGACACGGACTTCGACTGTGAGCTCTGAACGACGGGCGACAACAAGGGTCGGCGGGCCTGGACTACCGGCTCTCGACGACGAGCAACCGAGAGGTACAGTAAACCCCTTTTGATGTCTTCTCGTTGTCATGTCACTCCATGGGTGACGGGTGGAGAGCGTACCGATCGGGTGGCGATTATTAGTAGAGCGACCCCGTGAAGTAACCCACATTAAAATGGCGCATCCAACGTGGGGACCGTTCGGTATGCCTCTGCTACTAGTCGTCCCCAGGGAGTCCCACGGATTTGTTGAGTAGGTTGTTCACTAACGCTAACGATGCCCGTTGAGACAAAGTACGTTGGAATTTGGGCGGCTTGTCTCACAGCACAGCTCAGCAGGTGTCTCCTCGAATCGATTACCTAAAGGGCTCGAAGGACGAGGTTGCGGACGCGCTTTCACAGGTACCCCAGAATAGTGGTTGCCAGGAAGTGATGCAACCGGGGGAAGCTGAAAAGCGCGGTTAAGATGTAAGAAAGTAGTCTTCGGAGGCAGAGGAGAGGCACGGCATGTTCGCTGGAAGGCAGGATAACGACTGGCAGGAGGCGAAACAGCCAGGAATCATTGCAGATTTGGGATTTAGGCTTGGGGTGATGAGGTAGGCAAGTAAGCGCTCGTCGAGGCCCGGGGTGCAGATGGGTTTTGTCAGTTGGTGTCGGAAAGATTGCGGGAATGGCAGTCGACACCGGGAACACTGGCGGACGAGATTGTCAGCGGGTGTCGGATAAACTTGCGGATATTGCGGTTGACACCGGGAACGCTGGCAGTCGAGTTAATGAGCACTATTATTTGTAACTGCTGGGCCAAGACGGCTAGTTGCTTCGCGTCTCTCCAACAATCGACGAAGGGCAGAGGGACGACTCTCCCTTGAGGGGGGTCGTTCCAAGAGAGCTATGAAATGTTTTATAGGATTCTTTCTCGGCTTCACTCTGGCCGGTCGTGGCAGTGACAGCAAGCCTTTTAATAAGTTATGTCGCGTCACGACCTGACCGGGGATGAGGCGGTAAACATTTAGGTGGGTTGTAGCTGTCCAGCTTGCCTTGAGGCCTGAACGGTTAAAGCGGGCTTGCTCGCTGAGCTGCCGCCCCCTCCGAGGACCGAGCAGTCCCTAGAGCTCGTATACACGTGGACGGAACGGGACGCTGACGCGTACATCGCGTAGCACACGGTATATATAGCCGTTGTGGAACGCGGGTATGGTATATGGCAATCCCGCCAGAGGCTTTGGATCGCTTCGCTTGCGCAAAAGATGGACTAGGTTTACACCACCGTTACCTGTTCTGAAGGAAATCACG
>JABSTQ010002890.1:0-19026 GCA_013358835.2 Ixodes persulcatus
AGTGTAGACGGAAAGAGCAGTTTGATCGGCGACAATGAGCATTACATAAGCAAGTGGCATGTCATTATTACTGTTACAGTGCCGACTGTTTTAAACTGTCAGTCGCGTCATTCGGCGAGTTCCCTCCGTACATTACAAGGTTTGGCTCTCTCCCATGCTTTGCGAGGAAATTGATGAACTGGAAATATCTAGCGTAGTTCTAGAAAAACTATTTCCAGAATCTTATCTCAGCATCGCAAAGAATATAAAAAGTTACTAGACACCAGGGGCGGATTTAGGGGGGGGGGCGGGGGGGGCGGCCGCCCCCCCCCCCCCGAGACGCCAAAAATAAAAATAATTCTGATTTTTTTTTTTTAATATTTGGTTTTTGTGTAGTGATTATTTGGTCAGCAAACTAAATTTGTGCTGTCGAAGCAGGACAGTAGATTCGGCCATCTGTTTTTCCTTGGCAACGGCTTTGTTATTTAATAAAAAAAAATGGAGAGAGATGAGTGGACAAGTTTACCAGACGCGAAATGTACCTGCGAAGGGAAAGCGGTGCTTGTTTAAAGTTCAGAACCTAAGATAGCAGCTTTGCGGCGCGGACTCGTCCAAAGCGTCTCTCCACCCAGTACGGAGGCGGCCGCTTTGGTATCGAGGCTCCCTGCTCCCTCCGTCTCTCTGTGGAGCCATCCTGTGCCGCTGAATTGGCACCACTGGTTGAAAGGCTAAGAGAGGCGGGAAAAGTCCACTATGACCGCAAGACTTGGCTAAGGGGGTGGAGGGGAGGTTGTTAGGTGTCGACGCCCAGCCTTGTCTCTCGGGGAGCATGGTAATCTCGCTGGCGTCCAACCTTTCTCACGAACAACGCCCGAACCACTCAGTCGGGAAAACTTAACAGGTTTATTTCATAGCGAAATATGTGACCGAAGACGACCGTCTCTCGAACGGTCGGGATTTTTGTGGACACGCGAGGGAGAGGAGGATTCCGTGGGCGGTGCTTTTCCTGAAGCGACCGAGGGCAGTCGGACCAGCGGAGCTCTCCCCCAAGGGGAGCTTAACGTTTGGGAAAGGCGAGACGACGATTATCCCCCACTCTGGAATCCTACGAAGGGGGTGGGAAACAGTTCCAAGGTCTTCGAATTGGCTGATGAACGATCCCTGGATTGTTCCCCCGCAGACAGCCGGCGCCGTTTAATCCCCCCTCCCACCACAGTGGCAGAGAAGAATCGGGAAAGCTCGGAACACACACTGTCGTGTTCCGCCGCCTCGGCGCCAGCCGCAGGTAGAAGTCCGAAGGGTTGACACGTGACGTGAGGGAGGGGAGTCCTTGAGCGGCGCTTCCCCGGAAGCGACTGACGCCAGCCAGACTGGCAACGCCCCGAGCGTTCGGCTAAGCCTGGGCTAATCCTTCCCCCAAAGTGGTCCTAACGACTAGGAAAATACTTCGGTAAGCTTCCCACGCACTCACACACACATGGAGATGGGACGGGTCATAACAAGGTGTTGTTGAGATGGCGATAGCGAGGCGCGCATACCAAAACTCAACTGGTTTATTTTTGCTTCCCGTCTTGGGCGACGGGCGTTCCCCTCTCCTTGGCTACGTTCTCCCGAAGCGGGAGGGTGGGAAGAACCGGTCTATCGGGAGCGCAGCAAGGTCACGAGGTAGGGAGAGTTCTCTCGGGCGGTGAGCAACGTGGGTCACCACAGTGTACACGCGTGCGTGTGTGGGCTCTGAGTCATGCACCGCCGGGCCTGAGCGAAGGTACCTCGGGAATGCCAGCGCTCACGTTTCACAAGTCAGGAACGGTCGGTCAGGCTACTTTGAAGGGGAGTCAGTCGGGTAGCTTAGAGCGCCGAGAACAGTGCAGCTTCAAGATCCGCGAGGGAAACCAAACGTGGACGTCTTTACTGTGTTGCACCATTCATCCCTTCTCCGTCGCGGATCGCTGTTTTTCAGTGACGATTGACTTGGAGCACGTGGTGACGCGCACGTTCGAGCTTAGTGGCGGCGCTTTCGACCTGTCGTTCACACGTTCACTCCTGGGCAAAACGGTGATTCGGGTAACGAGAAAGTGCTGTTGACCTCCAGAGACAAAGTAAGCCTAAGGCGGATGAAGTAACCGGGAGTCGAGTTCTGCAGCCGCTACAATGGTGAGTGGCACTTTAGTCCGTAAAATGACGTTGCTCTTTTGACAAATTATAACGAGGCATTTTCTGCACTTCGCTCGCGTATGAGGTGGTTGGTAGCCGTGACGCATGCCGAAAAAGTAATTGACATAGATAGTAAGGAAAAGAAAAGCTAAATGGAACGTGTGGATTGTTCGTTTCTTTGCCACCATCCGCAGCGACATAAAAAAAACATCGCGCTGCAGACATTAATTGTTTCCTCCTCTTTCTATGCATAAAAATTAGTCATAGACTGTGTGCGGCGTTTCTTTCGGTCGATGGATAATCAAAATATTTATGCGAAATTTGCTCACTAAATCTTTTTGTGGGGTGGAAGGACACTGATGGCTTAAGAACTCCCAGCCAACCAGCGTTTGGGACTTGTTATGTTATATTGAGCTAATTTTTGTAATAATTTTTCCTTTGTATTTGTGTACGCAGCCTTTACTACTTTCACCTTCCACTTACACTTCGGCTTGAGACGCATAAGATCGCACAGCTGATATGGTAATTAGTGCTGAATCAGTCACTCGTGGTATTTATAAATTACGTCACTTATGAATGGGTTCTATCTGTTTAGTAAAACAAGTGTTTTTTACATAGAGTGAAGATGGTCCACCAAAGTCATCCAAGCGGAAAAGTACCACTCTGCATAACTTCTTCCAAGCTGTGCCCAAAAAGATTGTCACGGAGGCAGACATTGCAAGCAACGACTCGAAGCTCACTTTGAAGTCTGATGGCGTGGACGAACAACTCACGATTGAGGCTCTCCCGTCGCCCATGGTCGAGAATTCTGACGGAACTACCCCACTAGCCTTGGCCGTCCACACACTTCGGAATCCAGCAGCTGACTTTGGTTTGCAATATGACATTGGCAACTTCGTTGGGGCGAGGCCAGACGACCACACCGTGGTTGGCTTACTCGAATGCCATTGGATGCCACCGCAAGGTTACTCCTTCCCTTTCTCCGAATACAACAAGGGACAAACAGTCGAACGGAGGTACGTCAGAAGTGACCACCTACTGAAATATCCTTGGCTGGTTGTCTCGGATGCCAAGGCAGGTTTGTTCTGCAAATTCTGTCCTCTTTTTGCCACCGGGCACATTGGGGGGAAACACAAGACAGTTGCCCTTCAGGCTCTTGTAACGGAGCCCTTGAAAAAATTCGCGAAGCTTCTGGGGAAAGATGGAGCTTTGGAAACCCATTCCAAAGCTAGATATCACATCGAAGCAGTGGAAGCGGGCAAGGCTTTTCTGAAAACTTGTCGCGACCCAGCAAGGGTCGTGGCAAACCAGATCGATACACAGCGAATGCGGCAGGTGTCTGAAAACCGCGCGCGGCTTCTCTCGATTGTCGACAACGTTGTGTTCCTGGCCCGGCAGAATATTGCCTTCCGTGGACATCGGGATGACGGCCCAGTGGTCACTGGGAAGAACGGCAATGACAGTTCGGAGAATGGAGGAAACTTCAAGGAGCTGCTGCGCTTCAGAGTGAAATGTGGTGACCATGCCCTCGAAAAAAATCTCTCCACAGCCACAGGAAGGAAGATGTTCACAAGCAAAACAACTCAAAATGCCCTTATTGAATGTTGCGGAGACGAAGTTCTGTCCGTGATCTTGGCACGAGTTCGACAGAGCAAATATTATGGCATTATGTTCGACGAGACAACCGACGTGGCTCACAAGTCTCAGCTATCTCTTGTTTTGAGGTATGAACATGATTTAAAGATCAGAGAAGATTTTGTGGGTTTCTTAGATCCTCGAGAACTCAAGCCTCAAGATTCAAATCAGAATCAGAATTCGTCCATGTCGGACAGCGGGTCCGACGAGGAAGAGCAAGACGAAGACGACGCACTGGAGCCAACACTGACTGGTACCAAGCTCGGAAAAATCGTGCTAAGTCTACTGAAGTCATTGTCTCTCGACCCCAAAGGCTGTGTAGGCATTGCAACAGACGGATGCTCAGTAATGACCTCCGAGCTCTGCGGTGCCATTCAGGAAATTCAAAAAGTAGCCGTGCATGCAGTTCGATGCCCCTGCTTCAACCACAGCTTGAACCTTTCTATATCCAAAACATCAACTGTGCAAAGTGTCCGAAACACCACCGGGACAATGCGGCAAGTCATTGCGTTTTTTCCGGCCTCGCCCAAGCGTAACGCCGTTTTGAAACTCCAGCTTGGCAAACAGCTGACCAAGTTATGCGACACACGTTGGGTCGAACGTCACGACGCAGTTTTGCAGTTTAGAGAGAGCCTGGGAAGCATCGCAAAGGCGTTGGAAACGGTTTCGCAGTGGCGAGAACCAAGCTCGGCTGCCAAGGCGAGATCACTGCTTACATCAATCCTGGATGCCGAATTTGTAATCGCAACCCTAGCTCTCTACGATGTACTCTCAGTCACGCTTCCCCTAAGTCGGTTGCTCCAAAAGCCGGATCTGGAAATGAACAGTGCCTCGGACATCGTGAAAGACACAATCGTCGTCCTGAGCGAAAAGCGGAACCCATTAAACGTCGAGAAGACTTTCAAAGAAATTTTCGCGCATGCAGAAGAAATTGCCGAGAATATGGGAGCCCAACTAGATGTGTCTCGTCTAGTCCAACGACAAATGAACTGCGCAAATTTGCCTCCACAGCCAGCCGAGTCATACTTCCGCGCACATGTATACATTCCTCTTGTGGAATCTGTCGTAGAATATCTTAAGCAGCGTTTTCCGGAAGAGGTGCTAGAAGTGTACAGCCTCAACACACTTTTGCCTCGCCATGTGAATGAGAAGGGAGCTCCAGGAAAGCTCAGTATCCTGGCAGCAAAATACGGCGTGCTCCTCGGAATGGGAGATGTAGCTTTGCAGACCATCATGAGAGCCGAATTTTCACTGTGGGCGGCGAAATGGAGACGCGAACAAGAGAAGGGGCCTCTTCCATCGACAGCTGTGGAGACACTTCAAGAGTCGGAGCCAGAGCTCTACCCCAACATCAGGACTCTGCTGCGCGTTCTCGCCACACTGCCAGTTAGTGTTGCGACGGCTGAGCGGTCCTTTTCCACCCTTCGTCGAATTAAAGCTTGGATTCGATCGCGGTGTGGCGAAAAGCGACTCAACGGTCTTGCCCTCCTCCACGTCCACCGAGATGTGAACGTCGACCAAGAGAAGGTGGTAGACCGCTACGCGCAGGGAGCACGACGAAGGAAGGCGATGTTCGTGCTCTGAAGAACCTTTAAGTTGATAACTTGTGTAAATAATTATGTCTGTATTCTGTCCTCCCCAATTGTAGGGTTTTTTTTTTCTTCATCTCATCAGATAAACAGGAATCTGTTTAATAAATAATTTTAATGTTGCTCCACGCAATTCGCCTAGGCACTGCGCTGAAGACCATTTGAGCTCGCATTTTTGTTTTCTATTGGTTTCACGGATCCACAAGACCATAAAGAATCGAACAGTTATTTTTGTTTGGCTGTTTCCCGTAAAATACCAAGTCATTGAGAGTAAAGTCGCTGAGAAATCCCACCCACTGTTTTTTTTATTAGAGTTTAATTACTCCAACTAAATGCTCACTTTTCTCAAGGACTGTGCATTTTCGAGAGTGAGTCAATAAAATAACAATGAAAATAAGAAGGTATTTTGATCACGTTCTTCCAGGAATTAGAAATTTTCCATATTATTCGGCCGTCTTACATTTGTCTTGATAACAAATCCTTTCTTCTCCGGTCTTTGTGATGTTTTATTTTTTTTTGTCTAGATTGATGTATTTTGTGTGATGGAGCCCCTGCACAAACTCTTTCACGCCGTGTGCCTCAATTGCCTGTTGCTTAAATGGGGATAGTCACTGTTTAGACATAGAATATAGAACCATGCACACGTATGTCTCTCTCTATCTCTATTTTTTTTTTACCACTTATAGTGCAAATCTTTGAACCACTGAAGCAACAAGTGCGGGTTAATATAAAAGAACAAGAAACTAATACAAATTTGGTAGGAATATTTAGGCTGTAACAAACGTTAAAACACGATTAATAGTTGCTTTTTGTATATGCCGCAAAAATCGCTAGCCCGCACAATTAAAAAAAAAAATCACCACCGCCCCCCCCCCCCCCCCCCAAACCTTAGCCATAAATCCGCCCCTGCTAGACACAAGGTTATTGCAGGAGCTGAATAAAAGAAATAATTAGTTCCGCAAAACCCTCTTGCCGTAGTAAACGTATAAAGTTCCCCTAAGTACAGCTAGTCATTACTTACGATTGTGCCCTTTGCATACCATAAAAATTTAATTTGCGATCTACAATATTTACAGGCTCAACCAACTCCGAATAAGTGGAACACTTGACATTAAAGATTAGTCTCACCATGACTGTCTGAAAACATCCACATAATAATTTCAATGAACCTATGTCAAAAAACTATTTAGTGCGAGCTGTTTTAAACACCAAAACAGTTTTTAACACTAATAGAAAGCCTGTCGTGGGCTACAACTTAAGCAGTTTTCACTTCATTATGAAGGGCAATTACACATATGTGAACCATGAATATAGGCCTGCACTCAATCGTTTTCTTAAGCTGAACGTGCTATGCTCTGTTCACAATATAAATCTTTGCAGAGCTGACAATGTGCAAGTTCCTGTTTTTTTTATATTTCACATCTCCCGACTGCTGGGCGCGATGGGTACATGAGACTGATGACACCAAAGTAACCCAATGATTTTTTAAAGAATTTGTTCGGGTATAGCACGAGCGCAGCCATCTGCGGGAAGTTATTTCTGTGACACCGTCGAACTTACATCCGCGGGATTTTAGGTTCACATGTTAATCATGTCTGCATACTCCTTTTTGTAATTGGAACTCCATCCAACCTAAGATTTAAATATGTCTTTTGCATTTTAGGCTTAGTAGTGCTTTTGCTGTTTCACTTAAGGAATAGGTAAGAATGCTTGTTTCGAGTAGCATACCTAACACCTGGTGGCACGAGGACTCCCCTGTCGCGACGCTAATCAAAAGTCACTGGCAGGGAGATGCTGCGATGCTCTTGTTGCTGGGATTACCTCCCCCATGGTCCTGGCCAGACCACAGGAGAATATTGAGTCCAAGCTTGTGGCCACTAGGACCTCCAGACCTTGAGGCACCCAGGTAGCTGAAAATAAAAACAAATCAAACTCAAGTACTTGGCAGAGATACATTACAATGAATAGCATATTCTTTAGTGATCAGCACATAGATCCTTTTATTTTTATACTTTGTAGTTGTACTTATAAAAGAAACTGCTCCTTCACTGCCACTGCCATAGTCTCCCCTGAGGACAAGGTCATGTAGGCATTGAAGTGATAGGTACCTAATTAAGGCAAATAATTAAACGCGTTCGTTGAACCCTTTCTTGCGCCAACCTGAGAGATTTCTGTCGAATATTCACATTCAACTGTAAAGACTATAAAACACTACTACTCCAATGGTAAGATTTTCCTACCCTCATGTTCAACGAGTATCGAGTGGGGATATAACTCCAGTTCATACACTCACTGAGCATGAGGGCAATTGACGAGCCTTAAACGAAAAGCATGTTTTTTCGGCCATTACGCGTCCTGTTGTTTTTTTTATCCGTAACATGGGTCTAAAGTATCAAAATGCCGGAACATCTACACATATGGTACGTGAGTGGGTTCAGGACTGAGAGGCTAGAAAACAATCGCCCACAATGCTTGTCTGGCCCTTTCAACCATGCAGGTACATTCGTCGACAATCCCTGATTTCTAGCCATTTTGTTTTAGAATGAGCAAATCTAGTCCACGCTTGAGGTTGACCACTGTATCGTGATTCCCCCAGAATGTGTGAATCCTCCTTTAAACTCCGGTACAACCTGTAAATGAACTCTGTTGTGCTGCGGCACGCAACCATGCTGTGTGCTTCCGAGGAAAACCACTGTTTGTGTTGAAGACGACATCCCACAACGTGCAGGCAACAATGTTTAAAGAACTAAAATAAAATTCATATCATTCAATGGACACAGATAGGCTCACAAAGTGATGACACCATGATTGTTGTTGTTGGTTTTACTTTTGCATTCGAACAAAAATGACCTCCTCTATCCTCCGATGTACAGTAAAACCCCTTATCTTCGTGGTCCCCATTTCTTCTCGAAGCGGTTACAGAGGACATAATCACGGCCACTAAATTACGCAAAATTAAAGGTTGCAAAAATTAAGGGCTCGCGAACATTAAAGGGTTTACAGTACTTCCGCGTGTCACATGATGTTAACATTTCAAGGGAGCTGAAGGATTGGTTTAAGAAACAAATGGCCTATGCAAAAAAACGCCCTTCTCCAGGTTATGAACGCGAGGTTCTTTTGTTCTACATATAAGGTGGCAGATTTGTTTCGACAAAGCTTTTGGTAAAAAGGAGTCTCACAGCTAGCTATACTCGAGTCAACTATTTTTTTTTTGTGCTGCATTGTAAAGGCTAGAGTAGCTTCCACAGTGCTTCAGCCCAGCACTGTTGCGAGGGCATGTGGTTTAGTGTTGCATCTCAATTGCATGGTCCAAAGAAACTAGCGCTGACATGTTGGAGCACTCCGGAATAATAACACACCGACTATAGAAGCATTGAGAGATTCGCACATGCGAACCGTGCATTTCTTGAAAGAAGTGAATTCGAGGAAAGGTAAAAGCAATATGTGTACTTACGGCGGTCATACTTGCCTTTCTTAAGCATGGTCACTTGTCCCCCGGTAGCACCATCCAGTAAGAAGCACCAGCAACACGACTCGTGGATTGAATGACTACCCACCTGAGGTCTTGGAAGGAGATCCGAAACACTGCTTTAGGCCAGATGTTGTATCTGGCGAGGCAAGGGGCTAAACATAGAAATTAACAAATTTATCTGAATACATTCCTATAGCAGAAACTCTAGGATAGGAGGATTTTTAGGTCAGTGATGTGTTTTAATTAAACACAGAAATAACCAGCAGCCCCCGTTTTGCATAAATGTAATCGACAGGGTGAAAACAATCGCTAGTACGAGTTTGTCAAGAGAACGCTCGCGGTGTATAAACGCTTCGTTCAATTCACATGCACCTCCTGCACCGGTGCAGAAAAGTGTGGGCGGTGTACTTCATGTAAGCGATTTGGCGAGCGACGAGACGAGCTACAGCGACAAGGACTCGCTGTAGCTCGTTACAGCGAGCGACGAGACACACGTTATGAAAGCGATTGGTGCAAGCCATCAAGGCGTTGAGCGACGTTTTCTAGAAAGAAACCCAAACACCGAGCGACGCAAGCAGCAACAGTGAGAAATCTTCGTCGCTCGTCGCCGGCACTCGTAGCTTGTCGCCGTCGCTCGTCTTCTTGATCGCTATATTGCTTACATGTCGTTCAGAAAGGCGCTCTAATTGCTTACCATTGCATTGGGACCAGCCTCGCATCCAGCCATAACCAGTTTTTTTTTTTTTTTGAAGCCGCTTAAGTAGAAGTTAACATCGTACATCGTTTTCAAGCATGGCTCCTCATTCATCGGCTCGATTTACATTTTTGGTAAATGAAAAACCGCGATTAAGCACAATAGCCCTTTTGCGAAATCCCCCAAGCGCCCCGGCCCGCGCGCGATGAATATTGGGAGAGACTGTCCCTCGCCGGGCCGCTCTGCCTTGAGATCGCATTGCCTTGTCACTTGCCTCCTCTTAATCCTCTGTGTTTCGATTCCATTACCTATTTTTATCCATTCCAGTGTAATTTGTATTGCTTCTAAGTGTTTTTATTATCTTCTGTGCGCGATATTTTGTTGTATATATATATATATATATATATATATATATATATATATATATATATATATATATATATAGTATTTGTGTCTTTATTTTGCCTTTTTCGACGGGAGTGCTGACGGACAACACGCCGCTTCGCGCGTTCTTCCCCGGGTGAGTACTACCGTTCCTGCCGATTCCTATCGCTCTGTTAGCTGGTCATTTTGGTTTACTTTGCCCCGCGTGCAGTTGAGAGGAGCCGTTTATGAACACCCGCGCACATGTCTAGGGGGGCGACACTCACTTGATCGGATGATATTTTAGCGAACGCCCACGTTTTACCGAATGACACTTTAGCGAATAGTTGGACGCCGCGAAGCGGCGTTTTCGGATGGGCCAAATGGGTTCACATTTTTGTAATGAGCCGCCGCAGATTGTCGCCGCGAAGCGGCGTAAGCGCAGCGTGGCGGATGGCTTAACGCGCGCCCCCGTTATTCGCTAAAACATCGATTCGCTCAAATGTCGCTGTTCGCTAAAACGTCATTCACTCATGTGCTATGGACCCGTCATAGGGGTAGGCAGAGCTCTGAATCAACAATCGCGACGCCAGAGCCGAGTGCGGTGTGATTTGGCCGCCCGCGCTCGCTCCGTTGACTCGCACTGTAGCGTATGCCTTCGAGGGCCGCTTATTTGACCAAGATACATCACGCCGCTTTGTCGCCGCGAATCATTTGTCTGAATGCCTGCGAAACCGTAACACCGTTTGGCATATCCAACGCTGTGGCGCCAGGAAACTGCACGCAGCGGCGCGCAGTTGTCAGCACTTGAAAAAGGTTGTTTGCAACTGACAACCGCTTAGCAGATAGATTAAGAAGGCATACCATAAGCGCATACAAGCCGCTACGTTGGGCCACCGGCGCTTGCGAAGGGCTGGCGCCGCAGCGCGCAGTTGTCAGGCGCCGCAGCGTTGCATATGCCTCAGCTTCGCAAACATTCGGACAAATGGTTCGCGGCGACAAAGCGGTGTGCTGTATGTTGGTCAAGTAAGCGGCACTCGAGGGCATACACTCTAAGAAAAAATGACTCCCCGTGGTGGTCAAATGGCGCTTTGGAGGCTTTGACTACCGCAAAAGGCGAATTACTAGCCTTTGGGCAAAGTGACGACACCAAACCGCTGTGGAATGACCACCTTTCTGCAGGTTAGGACTAGGGTGTGGTCACTTCCGAATCTGATATTTACGTGCAGGCAGTCGTAAATAATATTAGTAACTTAGATAACAACAGAAAGACTATAAATTATATTCTTCCTCAGCTTTCGTGATCCTTTAAGATCCGCCAAGATAACATCTGTTGTGCAATTCGCGTAAATTGGTGGAATAAACATTTTGTCAGCGCGAGCAGCAACACTGGTCTCGACGAAAGCCGTGGACCGTGGTATGGTGTAGCTGCGGCATCATAACAACAACAAACGACGTCGGTGTTTGCCGAACTGAGGTGAGGATATCTTTTTGCCGTATTTTATTGCAAAGAATATTTAAAAGAAAAAAATTATTAGTTGTATATCTTATCGTGTTGAACCATTGAACACTGAGTCCGAGGATCGGAAGGGTAAACATGCTCAGAGGTATGTGACTGTGTCACCCGTACTGTTTTCATCAATCTCGGACTGGTTGAGTTTCTGAGCTGCACCCGTCGTGGTTGTGATCTCCTGGCTGTACGTACGTAATGCAAAAACTTTCCAATTCAGTAGCAGGTTGAAATTCAGCGGCAGCGTATAGTAATTGGCTTTTACTAGATTGTGCGTCGTTACGGACGCTATTTGTGCTTTTACAAGCGCCAGCGCGAGCCCGAACTGGCGCCTCTTTCGCCGTTTGCGTTCTTCAGTTTTGATGTTCTGCTCCATGATTTATTAAACCTAAACCTAAAAGTCAGTCACCTCTGTCTCGTCACCCGTCAGGGCACCCCATAGCGCTGCCGCTCTACCGGCCCTTTCTGGATGTCGCCAAGTAGCAGCCGGATCGTCGAACCACACCCATCGTTGCCCCTCCACCAGAGGATCACTACATTTTGGTGCGTCAGCTACCACTATATTTCGGCACGTCAGCTACCGCTATATTTTGGTGCGTCGGCCGAGCCTGTCGGCCCATCCCGTTTTTTCGACCGTTTAACTCTTTTTCTGGGCACAAAAAGAGTCCCTGCGGTTTTTCACGACGTTCTTGCTCTCGTGCTCGTTCAGTTTTTTTTAGGGCAGTATATAAGCTTCTGAGGTTCTTTGCAGTGTTCCAACACTTGTGTTCCTTCAGTTCTTTCAGAACAGTAAATAAGCCCCTGATGTTCTTCACAGTGTTCCAATGCTCGTGATCGTTCAGTTTACCAGTCTGCCCTGCAAGACGTGGCCTTTCAAACCTGTTTATCTTTTCCCCTTGGCCGGTCGCTGTGCTGTACCCGGTTTTGGATTTTACGAAATTTCACTGCATTGAGACATGCTGCCCTATACTCCGTTCACCCCTAAGCTGAGACAGAGCCATATATGTAGAAAGTTTGGCCATTCGTTGGGAAGTATAGGAGACAAATGAGGATGCGCCATTGGCCGAAAGCGGGCTGGGCGTGTTCCAGGGCGTCTTCACAAATTCGAATGTGGCCAATCAGAAGCCGGAAATAATTCCCTGGCGGTGGTTGCGAGAAACAAACTTAATAAGTGCGTCGGAGTAACTCTCGGTGACTGAAAATGTGGTGCGTGTGATGTTTAACTCACGGTCATCCGAAATTATGGTGGAAGAGTGCGACTGGCAGAACGATCGACATAATCCCCGTGTGCCGAGGGCCGGGAGTCTACCGTCCGAGCGGTCACACTCTCCCCGAGCAAAACAGAGTTTAGCGGCACATTTGTTTCTTACATCTTTCTGCATGATCATAATCGTAACATCCTGTGCACCCTATTTTCAACCATGAAGGGTCACTGCACTTCACACTTGCGTGCTTATTAAAACCATATACCAACATATACCTGTGATTAAAACAGTTTCTCCCTACTACCGCTAGGAATTCTTTTAGGCTTCTGGTTGGCCAAGAGAGAATGTCAAGCCCACTTTCTGCTTCTGGTGCATGCCCAGGCTCTGCCCGCACCTCCCATTGACCAAACTTTCTATACACGGCTCTGAGCTGAGACTGCAGTGGGAACTACGTGCCCGCCGAACCAATCAGCCACCTCCCTTTCATCACCTGACCCAGTCCTCGGTGTGTGGGTATGAGCGGGAGCATGATCACGTGGCAAAAGAGGGATGTATGACTGGTCCATTGAATACGTAGCTTTCACCACAGTCTCAGCTTAGGGATGAATGGAATATAGTCAGCGCGCAAGATGGCCACCCAGCTCCGGCCTCCCAAGAAGTTGGTGTTTACAAGACGGCCGCTGTCTTCATTGGCCTCCTCGCTCGAAACCCTATGCCGTAGAACCAGCGTGCACCAGCACGCGACACGAAGCTTCATCGACGGCTGCCCGTACGCGAAGGAGCTAGCATCCCCTCCGTTCAAGACGGGTGCTTTTGGTGAATCGCAGTGCTGTGAAATTAATTGTTTCTCTTTCGGTTTTCCTTCTAAGAAAACGTTTTTATCATAAATGCCTGTGACCCCAACAGCAGCCGCTAAGCCGACATTTTCCTCTGACTGCAACTATCTCAAATATGACTAACTTTCCTCGGATATGAAGTTTTTCCAATATCATTTCTCATTGAATACTTGTGTGTATTGGAAGATAAGTGTCGTGTTCTGGTATTTTTATTATTGTAGTCTCTCTATAGCTACTGTTAAAAAAAAAATATTGAGAATGGGAGTGCAGTAGTTTTTCGTTCTGCTTTAATGGGGTACGGAAGCAAAAATTTAGTGCCTATTTCTTTGTGTAGACATGGTTTGCTTCATGACAGCAGCTCACAAACAGCAGTCTTTCGTCTGTAAATGCAAGAAGAGCAATTTTAAAAGAAATAAAACAATTTCCTAATACCGCCTGGTAGTTGAGGTGTGCGCTTTGTTGGAATGTCTCACGTCACGGGCTCATCGGGCACGCTACACCACGGTGTGGCGCAACTGATGGAGCCGTACGGGAGCAAGCGGCGCTTGGCGCACCTCTGAAGCATTTCCGAGGTACGGTGTACCTCGGAAATGCCCGAGGTACACCGTACCTCGGGCATTTCCACTTGGCAGTATTGTAACGCGCTGACGATGAAGCTGGCACCACCTAGTGACGACGATCGTAATTACTATACCCTTGGCCTCGTATGGGCCCGTGACGTTGCGAGCGTGACTTCACGGGCAAATATCCCGAGATGCGTCTTGCCAACTCGATGGCTGATTTTGAAGCGCTCGCCAGAATCTGTCAGTTGGAACAAAAAATATAGCCATCTGCTGAAAATACAAGCATGTGATTACCATTTACGGATATCATGGATCATATTTCACTCATTTCGAAGTGTTCCGGGGATATTCCAAGTTTTGATTCTGTACCCTCTGAACGTCTTTCTTGGGGTTTTGTTTAAAAAAAATATAAGCAAAGGAGAATATAATAATTGGCTTTTACTGGTTTGTTACGTCGTCCAAGACACTATTTGTACTATTATGAGTGCAAGTTCGAGTCAGAGCTTGCGCCTCTTTTGCCATTCTTGTTCTTCAGTTCTGATGTTCTGCTCTATAGTTAATTAAATCTAAACCTAAAAGTCAATCACCTCTGCCTTGTCACCGGCAGGGTTCGCGCTGACTGTGAACCCTGGCCACTACTCGTCTTCCATCAGGATACCCCATCACCTGGCCGCTCTACCAGCCCTTTTTGGATGTCTCCTGCTGCCAAGGAGCAGCCTGATCATTGAACCACCGAACTTCCAACATTGTTGCCTCTCCGTCAAAAAATTACTACAGGCAGTCCGGTCTGCTTGTGGGGAAGCTGTGTCCAGAGCTGACCTGCCTGCTGTTAGTGCTGTCCTCTTGAAGTGCCTACTGTTGTCATTCGTATACCATCAAGTGAGCAGACAATTTCAGGAATCCACCATAGGCCTAAACTGCGCGGCCACACAGTCTGTCCCACACCAAAAGGATGGTTGCCTCCCATGTGCGGGGACGAGTCCAAATGCATATAGACAAAAATCAATCTGGGATCTCATGTGGTAGCCAAATAACAGTTAAAAAGAGTACTCATAAATGCCCCCTTGTCTCCACATATCGCATGCTTGGATCACCTGATGAACTGCGGGTGATAAAAAGTGGTGGTGGGGTGATGTACATGACCGTTGTAAAAACTGTTTGAAAACAGTACTATTAATCTGGGTCCGTTGTCAAACACAAGTGTCCTTGGCTGTCCAAATCAATCAAAGATGTTGCACTGCGCTTCCACTGTGGTCTTGGCCGATGCTTCTATCTGCTTCGTTTCCGAGTGGACCACGATCAGTATCACGTAACTCTCCAGCAGTACGGCATAATATAAGCCATGCTCAGCGTTGCTTGGTATCCAATCAGCTGACCAGAACCTGCACCAGGAGCATTTAACAGGACTGGGCACATGTTTCGCACCTTCTTACATGGTCTTAAATGTCTTTGTCAACACCGGGGTACCAGAAGAAAGTTTGTGCCAAGCTCTTCATGACTGACCTGCCTGGGGTTCTATGTTGCGCTTTTTGGACTCCCACGGCGACTAGGGAGAAGGAAATGACGTCAACAATGCAACATGCACAGATTAAGTGTTGATTGGTGAAAGTCGCTGATGACGAATTTCCGCAGAAGAAAACAAAGCTCACTTTTTCTTTGTTTTATTCTGCGGAAATTCGTCATCAGCGACTCTCACCACTCAACATCCAATCTGCGTTTGCTGCGCGTTTGACGTCACTTCCTTCTCCCTAGTCGCCGTGGGAGTCCAAAAAGCGCGACATAGGGCCCCAGGATAGGCGTCATGGAGCATAGCCTCCTGTATAGTGATAATGCCTGCTCAATTGCCAGTTGCCAGCTATCACCACAAGGGTGCGTCGCTTTCCTATACAAGGCAGAAAATGTGAATGAAAATAAGCCTCTCTCGTGCGTTCTTGTATTCTTGGTGCTGTTTTTGGCATTTTTCGTGGTACCTGCGGGCAAGAACTTGACGGGGCTGTCATTTCACGAGACCCCAAGCAACACCCGGGATCATGGAAAGTGACTAAAGCTTATTTTGAGGAAAGACTGCGTCCCAAATTCGACCTCCTATATACTTAATAGTGTGTGGTAGGCACCTTTTTGTGACGTACATGAAGGAAAGCCTGTCTGGTCCTCCTTCGTGCATTCTGCTGAGGCTCCACTCAAAGCCCAGCTTGGCTCAGGCCTCTCTGGTGTCGAAGCTGGATGAGCCCATGTACCCTTCCAGGTCCTCTTTTGGTGCTGCTTGACTGGCCCTCACTGTTTACCTACGCACATCTTTCTCGCACTGCTCGAGGTATATAATGACAGGCACCTGACAACAGGCACAGTGCGTCATTGCGAAACGTGAGCCCCGGCACAGCTAACACCTTCCACAGTGCTTACGTGACTTCGTAGCGGTTGTTACCCCAGAGGACCCTGGCTGTTGCAATTCCTCTTCACCTTCTGAACTTTAAAGCAAAACCAATTATGCAGCAAAACCAAAGCATGCACTGCCTTTCAGAATTTTAGCACCGCTTCTCGGCATCATTGTCGTTGCAATGCTTTGTTTGTAGTTGAGATGGTGATATCACAACACCTTCCTTATCACTCATGGTGCTTGCAGTAACTTTGCAGAACATGAAAACATTCAAACTGCATACAGCTGACACTGCAGTGGAATGACCAAAATATGCAGTTGCAATTTCTGCTTGCGTCGGCCAGCTCCCCACAATGCGACGTCGGGACGTGCCATGTCACAGTGTAATAGGACGGCAGCTATGATTGATGTAGGAACCATCATACAATGCCTGTCTTTGTCGTGCATGTGTTTCACATCTACTTTGCCAACTGATGCAATGAAAAGAGTTTTTGTTGAAGGCTACCGAGTTGGCAGGTTACGACCGCCTGAGCATTCAGCTAATTGGTGATTTCACTTGGCTACTCGTTTCAGCGGAATGTCTAATCTTGATTCTGTTTGTCCATAATCTATTTATTGGCTGGTTTGTTCAAAAGTAACTCAGTCGGTCTATCTAAGGAAGCCTCAAGAAAAAGCTTTGCTAAGGCAGCACTAGCCTTGACAATTTTTTTTGTTGAGACCGAGATAAGGCCACCCAATTTCATTTTGAGCAAGCCAGCTCGCTGCATAGGAGGAATGACCCAGATTTAGCTTGAAGTTATAGGTTTCACATGAGCACATTCCATTTGTAGCTGAAAAAGAGGTGTCACTTAATTAGATAGACAAGTGAAACAAAAACATTATTAGTGAAAGCTGAGCTAAACACTTTAGCTCAGCTTTCAGTATTTTGGGTACATTTTGCTTTGTAGCTTTGAGCTTATCTATGATAACTATTCGTTCACTTGGAGCATGTAAAATACATTGGTTTTGACAGACAACCGCACTTGGGCGTCTATCATATGTCTAAGCTGACCCTTCATTTTTTTTCAGTTGAAGTGTATCTCTCGCTTGGCTTGATCAGTATCTACTTCATGTGATGAATGTCTTTTTACAGGTTTGCGTTGCCACAGGAGACTTGTGGGTGTTTGGTGAGTGGTGTCACCAATCACCACGAGCCCAGCGTGGGTTCAGGCCCCCTGCATGCCTGACTGTGCTAGGTGTCCCCGTGTCGAATGAAACTGGGGACTTGGCAGTTGAGCCAAGCCCGGGCTAAGTTTCCTTCAAAGACCCCCAGGTTGGGCAGCACACCACCCCAGCCCGTGCTCCGCACAAACAGGTGTCCTGTGTTGGCTCGCCCAGGACGATTCGGTCAGTCGCTTTGCTTCACCTCTCCTTTCTTCTGACGTTCTTCTCCATCCCTGTTCTCTATCTCTCATCTTTCTTATGTAACAGAATTCTTTGAAAGTGAAGAGGAATTATATAGCTCATGGGTGTTGAAAACCACCAGGGTGTGACATGACGACATTAAATACTTTACTATGAAAATATCTCACCCCTTGAGAATCCAATGGCCTTGGCACGAACAGGCTTTACGTGGTTGGAACGACTGGATGTGCAGCAGCCTTAGGGTTTTTGCCTTCGAATAGACCAATCTCACCAGCCAGTTTCGTTAAGCCGCTGCTGCCATAATGCATCAAATGAACTTAAAGGGACCATGAAATGACCTTTTTACTTTTGCCAGATAACTTTTACATTAAACCTTCAACGTTCACTGAATGCCGAACAGGCATCCGTTTTCGTCTCGGTACAAAAAAAATAATGGAATATCGACTTTTTCTTTCTCTCCAACTGACCGCAAAACAAGTTGCGGCGTAATTTTGACGGTCGTGACGTACGCTGGGACAGGAACCGGAAGTTCTCTCGGCAGTAGGAGAGTGGGAGCGTTAGCGGCGGCGAGTTGGGGATGCGCCGGTAGGTTTTACTGCGCTGATGTCACCGACGTATTTTCTGAATCGACGCCTCTCATCGCCGTGATAGCCATGGACACATCGCAGCTGTGCGAAATTCAATGAGATATGTTGCACTACAGCGACAGCATGGGACTAGTCTCATACGCCGGTATGCCTGTTGGGAAGTGCGGCGAGTCTTCCGGTGAAGACTCCAGAAGTCAACCCAGCTGTCATTGTTGGTAAAAGGCGACCCGTGTCAGTCGTTTGCAAAGCGACGTAGATGGAAACAAATCGCCCGCGGCGTTTTTCACGGCCTCGGAGATGCAGGAGCGAGCCGACGCTAAAAAGATACGTTTGAACTACGACAGTGTCAGCAAGAGCCACGTAAATACCTGTTCACACTCTGAGCGGACGCGCGCGTTTGATGGAAGTGCTGTATTCGCGCTGTTAGTGAGCGCTTCGGGACCGATCTTTACGATTGCAACTTGATACTGACGCGGCACTCGGCAAAGGAAGGTTGGCCCGGCATTGCACGTAGCTCCCACAAACTTTTTTAGCTCGACAGTGACGTGCAGTCGTGTCAGAAGAAAAATGGCATACTAATAACAAAGTGTACATACCGTGTTACGAAGGTAATCCATACGGCGTTTATTTGAGCTCTATATCACACAAAACAAGAAGA
>JABSTQ010002891.1:0-38611 GCA_013358835.2 Ixodes persulcatus
TCAGGCTGTTCCTGTCAGTTTTAATTGTAAAGATCGTAAACACCAGACTGGCAAACACTGTTGACCCCATGTAAATGAAGGAGGTATTACACAGGCACTAAGCATACTAGATACACGTACTAAAGGTGCTGCATGGTAGATATTCATGGGTACTAAGTGTATTCCGTAAGTACTGGATATCGGATCTTTCAGGCGACGGAAATTTTCTTTTCTCGTTGTTAGGCAGAAGAGACTACGAACTCAATGCATTTTTTTTTTTTTATTACTGGGCGATGTTTAAGTTGGCAAAAATCGTGCCCCAGGGCCCGTTTGCTCGAAGCTGGTTAACTCTAACCGCGGTTAGAAGTTAACCGCATTTCCCTACAAGGGGGAATTTTAGGTCACGTGACCGGCAGAGTAAGGACGGCGGGGAAACATGGCGGTGTCCCGGTGAGTGAGCGCCGCTCGCTTTGGAGCTAATATGTCGCTGTAGCTGCAATATCGGGCGCGTTAGTCAGCAATGAATGGTTCAGGAGGCTTTCGCTTTGCCTTACCTCACTTGAACCGCACAGCATAAGCAATGACCTCACCCAAATATTTGAGATAGTTTTTCGATTCTGAACATTTCTAAGCCTAAATGAACACGATAATTGTCGTCATGGCAACGTCTTCGGAAATTGGATTGCCTTGACTCAATCGGCCGGGTATTGATAGCACGCAGAATTTAGCGGCGAGAAGTTGTGGTGGCGCCCTCTTATGGTTCCCCTTTGTTACGTCATTACCTTGCAAACAACAAGTTCGATGGTGTTTGTAAATAGCATGGTGGAAGCTTGAAATCATTGCGCTCTCAAAGGAACACTGCCAACACCGTCAAAATTAAAGTTCTTTCATTCCTCTTATTTCCGTCGATGATAATCCCCTTTCTTACGTCATAGTCAGCGTTCGGCCAATCGTGGAAGGCCGACCACAGCGACGCTTGTGTTCGCTCTCGGGGCTAATAGTCGTTTTGCTAAATTTTCCAAGCACCGAGGTGCATGCTACGAGTAGTTACACGCGCTGCACGTGCTGGCGTCTGCAGTAGTGACTGCTCTAAAGCAAAAACCCTAAAACAAATTTTGCCTTGCACGCGCGTTCGTCAAAGCCTTATTATGATTATTTACTTCGAATCTTTTATAAAGGGAAGGCCAGCGCGCGCGGATCGTAGAATCGTATGTTGTACAGTACTGTATGATATGTATATACAAAGCTATCAATTCAAGCAAATAGAACAATTAATAAGTGTTTAGGGTTTATTCAAGCTGTAATAGCATTCAGATGACGGAAACGCAGTTTGTTACTATTGCACACTTTGTTACTAACCCAGTACGTGTTCTTCGTTCCATTGCTCCGTGCTTCGTGCTTGTCGTCTGTTTTGATAGTTTGATTTGGCATAAATTAGCATCCTTTAGGTGTTGTGTCAAGCTGATTCACTCTGTGTGCTTTATAGCATTCACTATATGCGTAAATACGTGCCCTATAATAGTGGTCAGCAACGTCACCGCGTATATTATACGTGTGTATTGGGCTATTTTAGCGCAGTGTTCGACGCAATTAATTAAAAAAACGCTATAACAGAGACATAATTTTGTACATTGGATTGTAAAACGTTCCAAACTTTTTATTCTGTCACAACACTAAGCAATATTTGCTCTTATAATCGAGCGCGAAGAGAAAACGGATTTGCGTTTTCCCATAGGAATGCATTAGCGGAAGTCAAATTTCGACTGGTTGTTGTCTGCTTCACGATGCAACAGAAAACTAGCGCCACCTGAACCTCTAGCGTTTATGGTAATAACTCTATACTCTCACCGTCTTATGTCTTTACCCTATGCTTCGATCGACGGCGTTCGAATTTTTGTTGTTCCTTTGTATCTTCCTCGTGTTCTCGCGTTCCGCACCAGAGCAGGCACGTTTCTGTATGTGCGAAAGTTTGAAGCGCTGAAGTTTGTACTACCCAAAAGAAGTCCTGACGAGTCCCATTTCGCAGCGCCCTCTGGGCAACGCAGGAGACCTATACCGTTTGGAAACGATGAAAACGAAACAAAAGTAAAAACTGAAGAGGCATGTGTGGAAGGTGAGGCGACGCTTCGAAATCATAGAGTTATTATAATGTACGCTAGAGGTTCAAGTGGCGCTAGTGTGCTGACGCAAATTGAAGCAGACAGCAACCAGTCAAAAATTGACTTCCGGTAATGCATTTCTATGGGAAAAAGTGAGTGCATTTTCTCCCTGCGCTCGATCATAAGAGCAAATATCCCGAATAACTCGTACGTACTAGATAGCTTGGAACATTTCTCAGTCAGGCCGACGAAATATTGGGTCAGTTGCGGCGTTTTTCTTTCAAATTGATCGCATTAAAAACGGTGCTAAACCGGCTTCGTACGTGTATTTATGTGCACTGTCGGACACTCTTAGCGCGAACACGACGTCGGCGCTTTTCAGCATGTGGGATATACGTGCCAAACGAACGAAGGACGTCTGGAAATTAAGGGAGACGGCAAGAACTACGCCGTAACATTGGATCAGTAACTACCCGCGCATGTACGATCAAAATAAATTGAAGGCCACGTAATATATTCCGATTTTAAATAAGTAAGTACCGCTTTATTTTTTCTGCTCTGTGCGAACATCTACGTTCAAAATATCACCAGCACGATCGAAATATTTGAGAACAAGTGCCCGATAAAAATTGCCCGGCAGAGGAAAACAATACGAAGAGACACCTCTCATAGCCCACGTGCTTTGTTATTTACGTTTTGAATGTTTTTATCCGCTCATACGCACGACGGGGTCATTTTCATATACTGACAGGACTGGCATATTAGCAATATATAAGCGTCACCGGAATGCTGGCGAGGCTTGAACACACTCTATATTCCTTTCGATTGTAATTTTGCTTTGAATCGTCGCTTATTTTTACATACGTGCTGCGGAACACACGTTTGGGATTGAAATGTAGCAAAGTTAAACATCGTTCATAAGTGAAGAAAAATGCGTTCATAAGTGAAGAAACAAACTAAAGCAATTACACTTTTACAATGTCACTCAAGGTACATACTATTCTTTACGACCAAAATAATCAAAGTGTTTCGTGTTATTTTCCGGCGAAGAGACAAAAGGCACGCGCGTTTTCCCATAGGAATGCACAGGAGCACCGCAAAAGTAGACTGGTTGCTGTCTGCTTCAATTTGCGTCACGGAAGTCGCATAGACACTAGCGCCAGTTGAACCTGTAGCGTACATTATAATAACTCTATGTTCGAAATACTTGGCAAATTGCTGAACCCTTTCGGAAAAAAAAAATAAATAAAATATAAGCGATAATAAAAGAGTATGGGGCGACGGTTTGAAAAGACACGGCGACACGTATCAGGAAAGTCGAGATTTAACGTCAGTGTCTACTGCGCCCTTCATAACTGGATAGAAGCGCCGAAGGACAGGAACAAATTTGTTGGCGTTACCTCCTTCACTTTGTCGAGGTCCTTCGGCGCTTCTATCCAGTCATGATCCAACTAGCCAAACTGTACGTTTCGTTCTTCATAACACGCAATTCTGCTCATGATGGTTTCATCGATAAATCGATATAGAGGTGCATGGTTTTCTTTGTTTGTTTTTTTGTATTGTTTTTCATCATTATTATTAACAGAGCTACAACATTGTATTGTAATGTTTTGAGGCTGAGAATCAACTTGCCTTGGTCCTGCAGTACTGCTGCAGTTCTTCAACGTTGGCCGCAGCGCCCTTCCTGAGCTTCACCCAAGCGCACACCTCTTCGCCCAGACGCGCGTCGGGCACTCCAACGACGCTGGCTTCTAAAATGGCATCGTGGCCTGCAGATTTTTTTAAATATTTTAAAGGTTATTCTATATTTATTTATCGACACTATTATGCCTGCAACAGGGATATCTCATAGTTTCTAGGTGACAAGGCCGTAGTGCGGGAATTTTTACGTCATTCATTGGAGGCCAGCGGGAGGACGCAGCCTGGTCAGGAGCGCTGCGGCAGCGTTGGACTCTTATTTTCACTGAATGAGCGCAAGTCCCAGGCAAAAGCTGACGGGGACCCAAAATCCCCAAACTTTAAATCATGCGCTGCTATTTCCCTTAATAAAAATTATAAAAACGATCAAAGTTTGCCACACGGTCTTTTTCACAAAAAAAAAAAAAAAATGTGCGTTTCTTGCAGGGGCGTGTAGCTATTTTCTTTTATAACGTTTCGATATGCAAATAAACCACTCATGACGATAGGAATCCCTAGAGAAGGGGAACAAGGGGGACAAAGAACAAACACAAAATTCCAAACACAGCTAGGTGACTGGTGAGCGACCGCAATGTATATAGTTGTCATTCTTGCCTAGCTCGCTTGCACCTTTGCAATTTTTGCATTATCATCAAACCACTCATTACTGTTTTATTTAAAGAAGCGTGGGGTCGCGTTTATTGAATAATTGTCATAAAACGACGAACAAAAAAAACCCACATCTTTAGGGCTCCTTTAGCAGTACCAAAAAACATAAATGGAAAATTCGGCGAAAAAAACAAAAGGCGCCCAATATACGAGTGTTGTTACCTAGAAGAGCAGTTTCCACTTCTTCGGGGCTAATGTTGACACCTCCCTTGATGACCAGGTCTTTGATGCGGCCTTTTATCTCGAATGTTCCCTGGTCTGTCACCGCTCCCTGATCCCTGAAAAGAAGAAAACAAAAACACGAATGCAGGCTTTAGCCTAACAAAGCCGCTGTCACACATCCCATATACATCCCACGAAAGACAGCCTCTGCGGGCACTGTCTGTATTGGTTGTTTCTTATGGTCCTGTTCAGAGACGGCGCTAATGACATTACTGTAATGGAATTACAGTAATTAAATTACTTTTGTGGTAATGATTGATGTAATTAATTACTTGTTATGCTGGTAATTTAGTAATGTAATGAATTACTTCCAGGCAGTAATTTCAAGAAAATTACTCATTACTTTCGAAATTACTTTTGTCCCAAAAGAGAAAGTTGGTTTGCGATTTAAAAAAAAAAAAAAAAAAAACGAAGAATCATTTTGCATGGTGAAACGTCGTGAAAGAGGCACCAGAGCAAATAAACGACCGCAATGTGAGCGCACAGTCTCGTCCGAAGATCTTGACAGACGCACTAAAGGCGGGCTGGAAAGGCGAAGGAGAAAAGCTTACGTGTAAAGGCATCGCTGGAAGGCCACGGCCCATGAACTCCAGGCACGACAGATTCACGGCGTCACGTCATCACAACGATATTGTACTTCGTTCACCCCTAAGATGAGCGTGCGGTGTGAGCTACGAGCTCATTAGAACCAATCAACCGCCTTCCTTTGATCCCCTGAACCGTCCCTCTCTTTGCGCGTGGGTATGAACGAGAGTGTGGTCACATAGCGAAAGGTAGATTTGTGACTGTTCCAACGAGCACGTAGCTTCCACCGCACCGTGAACTTAGGGCTGAACGGCTTACTGCAAGGCGAAGTGCACATCTCCAGTAAGGTCGTCCACACATTTTAAAACCTAAGAAAACAGGACAAACAGATGTCCAGCCTTCTCGCTCTTTCGTCAGGCAAGGTCAATTCGTAAGCTTCTACCATTGTGAAAAACAAACGACCGGAATAAATTATTCATCCCAAATGCCTCGTCAAGGCCCCAGAATCTTTCGTGCGCATCCTTGGCTTTGTTAAGTAAAGGTGCTTTTTGTAGTCGGAAAAGACGGGAATCGAGCAAAGCAGGTTTCACTCTCGGTAGGCCTCGTTGCCTCTGCTTAGGAGGTTTATTCGGCAATAAGATAAGAGCAGATATCGCCACCCGGCTTTTGGGAAAGTACACACTTTAGGAACCTCGCGCCATCCCTTGCCTCAACTGGCGACGCTTCTGCCTGGCAAATATTCAGCCCCCTTGAGTAAAAACGCGAAATGACTTGGGCCCTTCGGGTGTTCGGGAACAATATTCCTTGAGAGGAATGAACGGGAATACGTCGACTGTTGTTCTTGGGAGAATGTGATTAGATTGCATTCGAGACGGAAGGGAAACGTTTCACGTGACGACTCCTTGTAAGAACGAGCTCCCTAGCCCGACTTAACATTCTGACACGGACTATAACTTCTTTTAAATCAGGAAGACAGAAACGACCTTCACCGTTGAGTGAACACCGAGACCGGTGAGTTGACTGTCTTTGAGCCACGTCTAAAGAAGAAGCTATTTATCATGTTTGACACTTATGTCGTGTGCGCCAGCAAAACGACTCTTCATTACGGTTCACTTTGAGTAGGAAGATCTGAGTTTTGGTACATATACTGCAAATAAAATGAGCACGAATTACTGCCTCAAGGTATTGAAAAGTAATTTCAAAGTAATTTCATTACTTTTAAAAAGTAATTATAATGAAATGTTATTACTTTTAGTCTGCGGTAATTTGTAATGTAATCTAATTAAGTATTCGCAGTTTTCAAAAAGTAATTAGTAATGTAATTCAATTACTTTTTAAAAGTAATTCTGCCATCTCTGGTCCTGTCGCGTTGGTCTCACCCCGTCGGCAGCCAGCCGTCGTCATAGACTCCGGTCACGCTGTGCTTCCAGTATCCCGCGAAGACGCTTGGACCTCTCACTTGGACCTCGCCGACCTCACCCACGGGAAGCACTGACCCAGCGGCATCCACAATGCGGATCTCGGTGTGCGGCGCAGGGTGGTACCCTGTCTTGTCCCGGTAGCCGAAGGCCACCGGGCCGGCGGTTTCTGTCAGTCCGTAGGCGGTCTGCGAACAAATCGGCAAGGAATTACAGGGGACTGAAAAAGGTACTAGACCACGAGAAACGATGTACCAGAAATCATGAACGGAAGTAATTATGAACGAATTACCCGCAACCATGGTTACCGGTAATCCGTTCATGATCACTTGTATTCTGTTCGTGCATTCAGCATATTGCGTGGTTACTGATAATCCGTACATAATTACTTTCGTTCAAAGTTACCGATAATTCGTTCATGGTTATGGGTAATCCATTCATGCTTATTATAAGCTGTTCACTTTCGTTCATTGTTACCGGCAATTTGTTGATTGTTACTGGTAATCCGTTCATGTTTATTTGTAGTCTGTTCATACACAAATTACAAGCATGAATGGATTACCAGTAACCATGAACGAAAGTAATCATGAACGGATATTCAAGAACCCTCAACAAAACAACTCTGCGCATCGTAGTTTAAATGCCAAACACATTAGATTACTCAGAAGATTGGTAATAATGGGTAATATGTTTATGTAAAAGACCTGGGGGATTTCAGAATGTTCTGTTCAAGCATATCTGATACTTTTAAAGGGCAACGCCGGTCAGAAATAAAACCAAAGTTATACCCCTGTCAGACGGGCATTTTAAAGGCTTTTAGAACAAGCTCCTTTATAAAATGGGCGAACCAGCGCATGCCGTAGGGCACGCGCGCACTGAACATCGCGATCTGACTGGCCGGTTTCATAAAGGAGCTTAGTGAAAGGGACCTTTAGAACGCCGTCTAACAGGGGTATAAATTACTTATATTGCTTCTGTGGCACAAAACATGATTACAGCTGAGATATTACGTCAAAAGTAAAGCCGCATACTCCACTAAAGCCAATATTAAAGATGCGAACAGCTGATATTTAGCGGGTGGCAAGCGGGTTAGCGTTTAGTCAAGGAACACTGGGCGACGCGTACCGCAGCACCCCCCTTGACGTCACTTCGCAGTAGAGCTGCGGTTGATTCTGCCGCCTGTTGTACCACGTACCGCAGCACTACGGTGACTTCACGTCGCGGACGGATGGATGCATGAATGTTAATGGCTATACCCTTTGTAACAGGTGGTAGCTTGCGCCACCTAGACTAAGTTTAAAAATACAAACATATGATTTCTCCCGTCATTCTAAGCCAATTTTCTCTCCCTAACTATCACCAAGCAGTAAAGAATCTGGCAAAAAACTATAACTATCCCCCCCCCCCCAATCTTCCCTCAGGCGAGGGAGTCGCCAGTTTTCCTCTGGTCAAGCCTTGTCGGCGTTACCTTAGCACCGGACCCACTGGGAGACAGTGTTGAGACTTCGGGCCGGAGCCACGCGGGATAGAGTCCCAATTTTCTTCTGTCTCGCCTGTTCCCAGCTGTGCTAGTTAGTTTTGCATAATTCAAATTTCCCTAGAAAATTTCCACCATTCTTCTAGTCGCCTCTTTGTGACTGTAATCCTTTTCTCTTCCGTCCATCCATCGTCACCAGCAAAACCCAGGGCCCCGGCCAAATCTGTTAACCCCTTCAAGGAGGGCAGGGCGAAGCCCGGTGCACTTGAAAACCAAGTTTTCTAGTGTCTCACTCTCATTATAGCAGGCGACACATAATGTGTCTGTCTCCTAAAATTTAGCTTTATACGCCCTTAACCTCAAAACTCCCGTTTTCGCCTCAAACAGTAAAGAACTTCCCAGTGAATTGCCAAACAGATTTTCCATTCTTATGTCCGGTTTTTGTGGCATGTACAGTGCACCCCAAACTTAACGCCGCCGCTGGGTTCCCAAACATTGAGCTCGTGTCGGCTACGTACTGTTAAATTTGTCACCAAAACGTTCGGGATGCCTTCTCAGGATGGGATAGAAATTGGCAACCCAAACATTCTTTAGATAGTTCAATAGGCCGCCGCTGGGACTGTCAGAAACGGCAAATGCCGTGGCGGCGTTAAGTTTGAGGAGCACTGTACATTGTTAGAGCTAATTTTATTTTTCCTGCATTCTTATCTCTCATATTTTTCTTTCTGCCTCTTTCACTCCGTTTTCCACTGAGGTAGTCTGCTCAGCCCCATCACTAGTATGTAAGTATTTATATGTAAGCTTTCGGATTCGGTATGTCCATTTTGTGTTTAAGCTTTTCATGTATAAATACTTGAATACCATATGTGACCACCGTGTATCCTCAATTTGGGTCAACCTTTGTTCAAATATCAACTTAATAATTGCCTCCCTGCTCTCAAAAAACGACTAGCCCATCTCCCCCCTTATCCCTCATTTGCTTTTTTCCGTGTGCTCCCAGTGCCAATCCGCCTACGCATCTTTGTCGCATTTCTAATCCTGATTGAACCTCTGATTTCATGCACAACACCCCATTGTCAAAAGACAGCCCTGGTATCATCACCCCTTTCCATACACCTCTGACTACTTCATATATATTATAGTTCCATAGGGTATAGAGCCTCATATTCTTCTCATTTTGCTCTAGATATATCCTTCCCTCATTGAGCCAAACTCCGAGACATTTTTATTTTTCTACATGGTTTATTACAATGTCTGTTATCCTCAGTAGTTCCATCTTTTCGTCGTTAAACACCATTACTCCAGACTTGTCACTACTCAAACTCATGAACAAGGTATCCCCTTCCTCTCCACATATGCTAGCTAGTTCCTGTAGTGTATCCTGGTTATCTGCCATAAGTACTATGTCGTCTGCATACATCAGTCCTGGTATTACATGTATTACATTTATCCCTCTTTCCATATAACTCACATCAAAACCTAAGTTTCTTTGCTCCAATTTATTGTCAATTTCACTGAAATATGTCATGACAAGAAGAGGTGACAGTGGACAGCCTTGCCTGAGCCCTCTTTTTATTGCTGCGGGTTGCGTAGTTTCTGCTTCCCATGTTATAACTACCTTATTGTCTGTGTACACCTGCTGAAGAAACCTTATCAAATTTGCATCTAAATTATACTCCTTCAGTGGACCCCAGAGCGTTTCCCGGCTAACATAATCCCGCGCTCCCTTGATGTCGAATTAAGGTAACCATAAAGGAGTTTGGTTCTTTATTGCTATTTCTATACATTGAGTGGTCCCGAATAAGTTATCTTCCAGACTTCTATCACTTCGGAATTCATTTTGGAGCTCACCCAGTATTTGCGTATCTTCTGCCCATTCCTCCATTCTCCGCTTTACTATCTGCATTATCTTATGGTCGTCTCCATTGCTACGCAATTCTGCTCCTCCTCTACCCTGCTGCTGTCAGTGCTATCCATTGTTCCCCTCTGCTCAAGCTGGGAGCAAGCCTCCTCGATTGTCTGCCTAATATATTCCCGTGCCTCTTCCCCCTCTACTCTTCTCTCCTCCTGTGTGGTCAGTAAGTGTTGGAAACCCTCTGTCTTTCTCCCTGCGCTTTAATGTGCTCTCAAAACATTTTTGCCTATTCCTATCTTCTTTATGTATTTCCATCATCCACTACACTTCTGCACTCCCAATTTCGGCTGGTATTAAAGCTGATGCTTCCCTTTTCCAATCTTAGAAGTTCTCTTATTTTGATGCTACTTCGGCTGGCAAAACTCCCGTTGATTTTTTTGTTTGTTTTTTTTTTGCCCACCTATGCTTTTTAGATGCCTCTTGGTGCCAGAGTATGGCTGCTTTGACCTCCTTATCACACCAGCTTTTTGGTTTGTGTCTTCGTTTTTGCTCGTCTCTTTGATTAATTCGATGCTTTTCTAATTATCTATTGAAGAATCCCATTAAATCCTCATACGTCCATTTTCTTTCTGGTTGTTTCGACACTATGTTCTCAATACTTTCAGATACTTTTTGCATTTGAGCTTCATTCAGTTTCGGGTTACTCGCTCGTTCCTGAGCTTGCTGTTCTGGTTCCGATGCGTCAGATTTAATCTTAATTTGGTGTTGGTCACTCCCTAAGCTTGTTGTGCCTTCCATCTATTTCCATACTTCCTAACCTGGAATACAGTTTGCGGGACATGAGGCAGTAGTCTATTGATGAGTGTGAGTTGTTTCGTTCCCACGTTATTTTCCGGTCGCATTTTACTTGTGCATTAACTAACACTCCGTCCTGGGCATCACAGACATCTTCTAACAACTTTCCGGTTATATCCGTGAATCCTCCAAACTCTTTTAAGTGGGCATTCATGTCTCCTACAATTATTATTTCCTTATTAAGGCCGATTTCTCTGATGTCCCTCGATATACATGTAAAGTGTTCTGTATTTTCCTCCCTTGAGTCATTTCCTGTTTTCAGGTAAGCATACCCCAGAAGAGTGTTCAGACCTGTTACCCTATTCTTCAGTCATAAGTGTTCTCTGCAGCTTTCCTTTTTTCTTTCTCAGTCTTGTCCTTTAACTAACATGCCTAGACTTTCGCCTCTGTGTTCACCTCCCCTCCGGTTGAATCCCATCCAGGATTAGCCCGGTATGTACGGTACCTCATCTCTAAGGTGCGTATCTGCTGCCCCATACACTGTGAAATTTTCAGCCTCTAATTGCTCACCAATTTCCTCCCACTTTATTTTGTTTCTACCTCCCTGCATATGTTTATGAACTCTATATTGAGCCGACTCTTTATCTTATTTTTACGGGTCTTCCTACTGCTCTCCCTGATGTTCTCACTCACACCGAGGACCTTGCCCCGACTCTTGTACTGGTACATATGGTACTGGTACATCTACACCGGTGCCCTCCGGGCTCTGTGGGTCCCCAAAACAGCTGCAACGTGCCGACCCAGCCTTTCCCACTCTCCTACCTATGTCTGGATAGTAGTGGATTCGACCCTGTGTAAAATGGCAGGAGCCAGCCGCATAAACCTCCCAATTCATCTCTTTTTCGCCGTACTCAAGCCGTCGGCTCATCCCCTTAATCACTCGGTTAGCCTCAATGAGCCGCCTATCAATGTCAAAAACTGTCCCCGGACACTTGGGACAGTGCATATTTCCATATGCGTCCTCTCACTGACCGCTCTTAGTTTACCCAGTCCTGCCTTTATCTGTTTTTCCAGGTTTTGGCTCTTCCCATTCAACACGTTGTTCAGCCCTGCGTGGATCCACACTAGGTTTTCACCCTCCACGTTTTCCTACATTACCTCCTCCGCTTTGGCAATGGAATCTACCATTTACTTTCCTGGCTGCCTTTATTCGCACCCTTTTGTCCTCTTTCACCTTACCTAGCACTCCCTCTACGATCATTGCCACGTTGGAGTCTCCCACTACTAGGACTCTCCTAATTGCCAACGGCTGCCCACTCTCCTGGCGCCAGGCTGCTACACCCTCCATTTACCATCGGTACCAGGTTAGACTCTATCAATCCAGCTGTTTCCTTCTCCTTTTGCGCTGCTTCATTATATATCCTAGAAACCTCCGTCGTGTCCGCACTGCTCGCTCCCTGCTCTCTAGCCCGTTGCACCACCGGCCTACCATTGCTGTCGACTCCCTCTTCATCTTCTCCCAGTGTGCTTCTAGGTCGACTCTCTTCTCGACCTCTACTTCGAAAATACCCTGCAATATGCCATCATTTTTTGTCTTTCCTCGTTCTTCCCGTACAGCTGATCATCAGTGTTGCCTTCCTTCTCCTGCAGAGAGTTTCGGTTTTGCCGTAGACGCCCGAAACCAAACTTTGAGCCGTGATATCTATAAAACTACATACTAGATCGAAAAAATATATACTTTGTTATTGACTCACTGACTCACTCACTGACTGAGCTGTAAACAGTCAAAATAATCCCTAATTCAAAGATATTGGCCGGAGTTTCCCTTTAAAGTGATGTCGCAGAAATCATTCTGGCAACTTCGGTCGAGCACTGTTTAATATTAACGTCGATCTGTAGTATTTGCGAGATATATGAATTATTAAGAAAAAGATATATCCCGGCTTTGCTTCGTAGCTTGACTCACCACCAGATTGTTTATCTTCAGCTTCTCTGCGATCATCTCTAGCGCCGATGTCTGGACGCTGGTAGCACCGATGACGCCTGAGTTCCCAAACGATGCACGTGTGAGAAAATATCTGCCAGTACGTTTTCACACTGCTATGGCTGTATTGTTTTAAGTGGGCTGCCGTCTAGTTCTCATTTGGCATGCGTATTTGCCTCTCGTATTTAAACACAGGGTAGCATCTACAAAACTGAAATTGGTATGCAAAAGGTACAATAGTAAACATTCTTTATTCTAAAGTGAAGGTAAAACAAGAATGACATATTAAAGTATCCTAGCTTTTACAACCTTCTTCAGTCGCCGTAATAAAGGTAAAGCACGAAAGATGAATTCCAGTAAAAAGTTTAAGAGGTACCGCAAATTACATTTAAATATGTTTCAGTTCAACGTTTCTGCACACCTGGTCACTTGATCCTGAGGTTTGTGCATCCGTAGACTTGACACTTTGTATCAGTGACACTTGAATAGTGTCTGGAAACTTTCGCCGGTAAGACGTAAGATTCAGGCGTCCCATTCGATTCTTTTATATTATAGCTTAATTAAAAATGTTGCGATGTAGCAGGTTTATTACGTAATGCGCCTTTTGGGGCCCTTGAGGGTTAATAAACAGAAATAAAAGAATAATCTTAGGCTAACACCCTATAGAAAAAACAAGGACTGAAGGCTGAACTTCGTGACACCAGAATTTACTGTCGACGGCTTAATCTTCACAGGCCGGATATTTAGCGAATTCTGCAATATGTTGGTTTCGCCATTAATTCGTGGGGACAAAATTTCGCAATTCAAGGTGGTCTGCTATGCATTCCGTACCACAGTGTAATATAACCCTATGATCTAATTTCCGCGATACATGAGAATCGCGAAATCAGCGCTACTTCAACCCGATGTTACACAACATTGAAAACTAGAGGCTCTCACTCACTGCGGTAGTCAGATAGCTGTGCCAGTTTTCTTACTCTTATAGTTGGGTATGGTCTCTGACAACTTAAGGAACACAGGACGTGGTTTCTTTTATGTTCAAGTTTCTTGTTTCCTGATTTGTTCCTGCGCCTTCTTATACCGGCTAATGTCGCAAATTGATCGGCTCGGCAGCGATAATAAGGTGCTTTGGCCATGCCACTTTTTGCGTTTATCAAGTTGTCAGTATCCATAATCCACCCCATCGCAGCTAGAGCTCAAACGGTTTACGCAAAATCCCACCTTCGCACAAGCTCGATATGTCGTACTTGTTGAATTCCCGGCACTGTATGAGGTCGTAATATGTTGTAGGCGTCCCCTGTATGGCAGTACACCTGTGAAAGATAACACCCACGTGTGAACGATATTGCTTCGAAAACCGAGTGAAAGAATCCTCTCTTTTGAATTTCACGCTGAATGTGTTAAAGCGGAATTCTGATACCGATACAATTCCAGTAAATACATGAATGGCGCAGAACCAATTTAACTTCGTTCAAGCTGAACTAAAGAGAGTGATCGTAAACGCTGGACGTAGATAGAATGTTTCGCAGCATTTGCGAGACAGGGCTGCACACTATTTGCGAGAAGTGTGTCGCTTATAATATTTTCGGAATTATTTCAAGCACTCGGTGCAATGATAATGCATGAAGCGTACGCAGATCGGAAGTGCTCCGGAGCTATCCAATAGACGGCGCCAGCGTGTAACGGTCCCAAGCGGATGCAAGGCAGTCAATCACATTTAAGCGTAATGTGTGAATCAGCCTATAGTCATGTTTACCTGACAACCGCAGTAAAAAAAAAACAAAAAAAAAACGTGGCTTTTCGCAGAGCATAAGCGATGTACTCCTTTGAGTGATATGTGTAGCCGAATTTTAGATTAGCTTGCCGCTGTTTTACCAAGGCCTACACATTTCAAACATTAAAATCATAGAATGTTCCTCCGACAACCAAATCTTTCAAGAACTATTTCGTGTAGCGCATGGAACAAAGAAAAGGAACAAATTGCACACGGCTTGTATACGGCGACAAGATGACGTCACTAAAACACGTATTCGCAACTCCAATGGAGGCGGCGACACCAAGCGAAAAAGACCCGAAGGAGGGAAGCGGGGAGCTACCGCCTAGTGCGCAGCAGCGACAACCAGCGCGGCCTGCCGGCCGAAATGTGAAACTGAGGAAAAGGGATGTAACGCACGCCGCTGGAGTTAGCAAATACCCCATCTGACAAACATCTGCAGCACTGACAAAGGAACGGGCGCGAATGTCTTCTAAGAGCTAAAGTAGCATTTATGCGCAATTTCCCGCCCAAGCAAAGCATATTGCTGAACTATAGGCTGCTGAGGCCTTGGTCTGCACTGCGGATAAATTTTCGAACAGCGTACCCGAAGGCTTTGTATACGTCGCCGCCATGCGCCAATCCAACACGTGATCTGAACTCGGCGCAGGCGCAGTGGATGATGAAGCTATTTCATCGCGTAAGCAAAGCTTTTTCATAAGCTATTCTAAACCTCGCTACATGTGAGATGGAGTATAACGCTCAGATTAATTTTTAATCACGTGCTGCAAGAAAACATCACCCACAACACGGAAACTTAAAAAAAAAATGTATATCGTACCATTTCTGATCGCCAGAAATAAAGAAGCGCGATGAAAATGACGCTGCGCGTACGCGATGAACAAAAATAAAAACGGTCTCCCCCCTTCCCCCCCCCCCCCTTTCTCCGTGTGAATGTTATCAGATGCAATACAAGAGCCCACAGACTAAAGTCTCTCGATACTTCGTTTACAAGTAACGACAACCAATACAAATGACAAAGCACGTTCAGCTGGAACAAAATGGCGTCATTCATTCAGGTCTTTGCTGTGCGCCGCCATTCGCTTCCTAAAAACCTGCACCGTCACGCAGTCGACGCTTCAAAAGAATGTCGCTACTTGTAGGAAGCTCTTATTAGGGACTTTACGACAGACTACACCACACCCCTCGCACGCATTTACGCGGCATATATCGTAAACACATTGATGACTTTCCTTGGCTCTCACCAACATTGATGCTCCGACGCAGGATCACTGATTTGTTTCACTTATTCGCGTCAGCTTACTGACTAGCCGAACAACATAGTGGATTTCGTTATTGCGTAGGGGAGGAAACGCAAACGCTGTGCGTTAGCTTAGCGTGCTCCACGTTGCGCATGCGCGTCGCCGACGTGCGCCAATTCAAGACCACAATACTTGCGCTTGCTCGTATACGCAATACTAAAACTCAGCATTACTGCACTGATACGCGTTCCAGTTAAGTGCGGTAACGACTGTTGACATGTGAAACCAAACCCTGAGCAGGTTGGAATGACAAATAAGAAAACATTTCGAGTCTTTTTTTTTAAAGGGGCGATGCAACATTTTTTCTACTTTCAATAAATACAACTTAGAATTATTCCTTAATATTTAGGACCTATGAAACACAAATTGCTTCTTTCTTTTTTTTTTTCTACGCAATGGCAATCGCAGTAGAAATTCGAGAGAAACAAGCATCGCTTACCCTCTCAACTCTCAGCCCGAAAAAGCGGCCACGTGATCTGGAGGCGATTATATGCCGCCAATGTTTTTAACGCAGCCACCCGTTGGGGTTGGCAGGGCACAAGGCGCGCGCCGAGTTCCACACATTGTTAAGGTTCGGCTATTCCCGTCGTCCCAGCGATTGGGCACGAGCAGACATGTACAAGTTACTCAAAAAATAATTAAGTTAAGTTACTGGGTACTGGCCTCAAAAGTAATTTGAGTAGAGTAGAAGTTACTCAAATGGAAAGTAATTGAGTAAATTACTACCTACCGTAACAAAGTAGCGAATTTCTTTTGAAGTTACTTTCATATTTTTTATAGTACCAAGAAAGTATATAAATGTTTTGATCCGTTAGCGAAACATATATGCTAGCCAAATATAGAGCGGCTTGTGTTTTTATATAAATGCTTTAAAAGCTGGTTCTGCTTCTGTGTGACTAATTGTTTTGTACTTTTTTGCTTTCTGGTCAAGGATGTACTGCGGATTATCATTTCTATATTGAGGTTTAGAACTGCCTGAGCTTGATTTTGCAGACGGTGTTTGCTTGTTTACAGTGTATTACAGTGTTTACAAACCACCCCCCCCCCCCTGCCTATTGCACCCCCTTTTTGCAAATATCAGCTGATCTTCCAAGATATTATATCTTTTTGTGCAGGAATGTTTGTTGATAAGCAAACCTACCACTAAAATTCACAATTAATTTGTAACTTGAGTAGAAGTTACTCGGAAAAGTTATTAAAGTAAACTACTAATTATCGAAATAAAAGTGTAAATGAAAGTTACTAAACTACTCAGGAAAGTAGTTAAACTAAAGTAACTTGTGTAGAGGAATTGAATTACGTACAAGTCTGGGCACGAGCCACTACCCGAATGCACGTCGAGGCATCGATTGTCACGAGCCAAAATTGAATGCCTACGCAGTCTTCGGGTCCGCCGTATGAACAGCATTTAATATCGTCATAGCCGGGATAGCAAAGCTTGATGACGCACTCCCAGCCATCTCATTGTTGGAATTGTCCCCACACCTCCGCCATCAAATTTTTGCGAACGAGAGACTGAAAGTTCCCTTCTATCCTCGGAATTTCACCCCGACGAAGACGCTTTTTGGTAAGTGACGTTGCGTTCGAATATTCGTGGGTTCCACTAGAGCCAGTAAGCTGGTGCAAAGCGAGAGACGTTCCTACGCAACATCGTTGCACAGCCCCTTTAAGAAGGAAGCAAATATACGAGCCCATGTCCACCTTTCCAGCGCTTATCACCCATGCTAAAAATGCCGAGCCACTTGGTTAGAAACACCGATTTATAAAGCACAGGTGTCGGCGCTTGACCTCCCTGACCTGTATCTTTGTATGGCCTCCAGCGTCTGAGCGTGAGGAGCGCCCGGCGGCAGGTACACGGTGGGCACGCCCGCCACAACCCCGAAGGTGGAGACGTCGATGTGGCCGAAGGTGTGGAACAGCGGCAGCACTGTACACATCAGCGTCCTCTGGAAGCCGTCGAAGTCGATCGTGTCAGTCGGTTGTGCTCAGCCCGCATTTCATGTCTCTATACAGCCGCGGTCCCGCGCAACCAACGGCCAGCGGTCCGTATCTGACTCGCAATGCGGTTTTAGTCCAACGCAGCTGTCTCAGGAAACGTAGAAATACAAATTGCTTCCTGGCCGCGAATATTTTGAAATATTTTGACGACGAGCAACCTATTTCCAATAGACCCTTTTCACGGCAAACGCGACCAGGCGGTGCTCCAGTCTTTGAGGTCCCAGAGAAC
Source organism: Ixodes persulcatus (assembly GCA_013358835.2). NCBI lineage: Eukaryota > Metazoa > Arthropoda > Arachnida > Ixodida > Ixodidae > Ixodes > Ixodes persulcatus. Next base: position 18,003 of record JABSTQ010002891.1, read on the forward strand.
TTCCGCTTCATAATAAAAATGCCTCCCCCCCCCCCCCCCCCAAAAAAAAAAAAAGAAAAGAAGCGTGAATTTGTTAAACAAAATTTGAATATTCTTCTATACCAACTTGCCCCCAAGACGTTAAAATACACAGCCAAAGGCCCTCGTTAAATCTCCAATTTTGTTGTCCGTGTAGCATTTATGCTTTCTAGCACTGGTGACATAAGCAAGCTCGACAGGCTTTCAGAGACGGAGCGACCAAAAGTCGCTTTGGACGCAAGCGGCAGTTCATTTTTGTAAATAGAAAAAAGGACTATATGAATCTGTCAACCACCAGCTCGTACAACCTGGAGCGAAAGCTCGCTCTGAAGAACACAGAGATCCTGGGTTCAATTCCCGCCCCTGCCCGTTTCGATCTGGATGAGCATCGTAACGGCGTGTGGTCGTGTAGAACTACTGCGTGGTACACGTTAAAGACCCCAGGCTAGCGGTTGTACTGAATTTCTCATCAACAGCTTAGACTCCAGACGCCCATTGAGGCTAACTAAATTAGTTAATATTGGGTAAGTACTTCGCTAATTGCCACTCTCTAGTGTTTGCCAAAGTGAATAAGGCTATCCCGAAGGAATAACCTTTTTTTTATTTCCAGTGTTCTTTTTTCTTCCCGTCTCTGAGATAGCACACGTATCAAGCCACCAGTTTTAATGTAAGAGAATATAAAAATAACAAAAACAAAATCCCCGAATGTTAAATATTACCTCAGATGAGAATCCTGTCATTGCTTTCAGCATCTGAATGGCGTTGAGGACGTTGAAGTGACTCAGCGGTATCAGCTTGGGAGGTCCCGTAGAGCCCTGCGAAAATACATCGCAAGGTTATTCATTTGCTTTCCACAGATTTCATTAATTCCCCACTGTGTGCCCACCCGTACTACTGGTCATATCTGTTTGGTCTTCGACCAGACGGCAAAGAACTGAAATGATATACCCCCCAACATGGTTTTTCACTAGATCAGTTCCAGGGGTTTCCCCAGGACTTGAAATTAGGGGGGGGGGGGGGGGAGGGTGTAAATTTTTAGTGGGGCTGGGCGGGGGCATTGAGAATAGAGGAGTCGTCGTGAGTTAAGGGGGTGCCTTTAAAAAAACAAGGGGGGGGGGGGAGTGCACCCCCGTAAAGGGGGGGGGGGTGTAGGGAAATCACTGATCAATTCAGGTAGAGAACTGCGCATAGACGCGCTTCCACGGGCATTAACACTCCGCCCCCCCCCCCTCTCCCCCTAAGCTCGACCTCCTGTCGTTCGACGCGCCACCGTTTCTTAGGGGGACAGATGCTATGGTAGCTGCCAGTTTACAGGCCTTGAAGCACAACCGCTAGTAGATGGCGCTTCACCGTTGCGTGTCCGATGAATGGAGTTTTGAAATTAAGTCTCTAGATGGCGCTGCGAATGATGGATAGCGCCCGATCCAAAGGGCTCAGCCGTATTCATCCATCCATCCATCCAGCGGGCCTGAGGGGGAGAGAAGGGTACCCCCCTCCGTGAAAGTTCCGCTACTGAGTTGATTTAATAACGTTCCCTCCAACCCTACCCATTTCAAGACAGCCATCCGACATGTCATCTTCCGATATGTCTTCACGTATTACCCTTTTTATGGGGCATCTGGGGCATAAAAAAATAAAAAAACGTAAGATAAAGGGATAAAGCATACCGATGATTGCAGCATGGTAACCGTTGAGTAGGGGTCTTCCTTGCCTTTGCTATAAGATCTTGAAGAGCCATCCCCCATTTTGAGGACCTCTTCAAATTCCAATAGGCCCCTGTCACAAGCAATTTGATCGTGCACATCATCGGTCCAAACCCTAGCAGAAGTCTATGTAGCATCATTCACGACACGAATGAATAAGCATTCATAAGAAAAAAAACGAGTGCCCGTCAAAATGGCAACGAAAATAATTTCTCACTAAAAGACTAACACGCAATAACTCACAATTTGTCTCTTTATTTATGGCTGTTGAAATCTGCGTGACATATTCTTTTGCGAAACGTTATTTCACGTGTTATCACATAACTGCCTAACAGTATATTCTTTAGGCAATCTGCAGCTGCTTATTGGCTGCTTACCGCGAAACAACAATTTCTCTATCTTTTTTTTTTTTTGGAAAATTAGAAATTAAATTAAGAAGATTGTTCATCTCAAATGTCAATTTTTTGTGTGGAGATAGGCAATTTCTTTAATGCAGTATCACTGACGACCTGGGCTCTTGAACACGGGCCACGCATCAGGTATTAGAGAATGTTACAATGACCGTCCCTCGCGAAACCGGCCAATCTCTCCAAAATAGAACATAAATTTTCTCTCTTCCTCTCCCGGTAGGTGTGGAGATATGATCTCTGGTACTTAACCGTCAGACAATTTGTTTTGTTTTGTTTCGTACACTTGCCTAGCATTAGCCGGGGTCAATGAGATTAGGTACTTCAGGTCTGGATATCTGTAACAAAAACAAAGAAGACAAATATAAGACCTCTCCCGCTATTTTACGCAGCTCAGACTATACTTGTTAAACACTTTTTCCTGCAACAAGAGATTGAACAAACTCAGGGAGATCCAGGGGAGGCTTCTTGTTGGCCACCAACTCCTGAGCCCATTGAGCGTGATCGGTCTTTTTGAATCCATTGCCTACAATGAGGGCGCTGCAGGCCGCCTGGGAGAAGTAAGGCGAGCGTACCCGTTAGATGCACCAGATCAACATCACCCAGAATAATCAATGCCCGTGCACTAGCATTCTGAGGCCATCACAGTAAGATCGAGCAAAGAGTGCTGCCTCAGTGTTCGGCTGGGCCGGGTGCCGGGCTCCGGCCCAATTGCTAAGTTGGAACTCTCAGAATGTGATGACGTCACATGAAGGTAGAGGCGGCTGTCCAAAGGCTGTGATTATTCTAGGTGGTGCTGCCAACGGTCTACTTACTCTCTTGAGCACAGAACCGAGTTCTTTGGGATGGCATTTGTCATTGATGGAAACCTGTGAGGACAAATGCGCAGGTTGTACTCGTGTTCCTCACCCACAAACAACTACAGGGTCAAACCACCATCTTTAGAAATTGTCAGTTCAGGACGTTTAGGTGTAAAAATGCGTGAACGTGGGCTCAAATGAGGCTCGTGGCGTAGTAACGGGGGATGGGAGGTCGAGGGCCCTGGGCCCCGAGTACCAGGCGTCCCAGTCACAGGGGGGGGGGGGGGGACTGGGGGTGCCACCTCTGGCGGCATCCGCCCCCCCCCCCCCTCCCCCCTCCCCACCACCCGCTTTACTGGTTGCGATCTCGGGGAGTGGATGGGCGGGGGGGGGGGGGGCGCTAGGAATGATCTAGGTCTTGGGTGCCGGATGGCCTAGCTAGGCCACTGGCTAAACCAAGAAGGCAAGATCCCGCTGGCTCCATCCAACATCCTTTGTATGCCTTTTGTGGCCTAACTTTTGCCGCAGGGTTCCTTCAAAGAAACTTCTATCTTCTTACTAATGGCGCACAACGTTCCATCCTGAGAAACATCAAACTGAGTTTCGCGGTTCGATTTCACAAATCAGAATTCAAAAAGCCTTGTAATAAAGGAACAAGGCTCAGAACGTCAAAACATTGTGAAATATTGTGCTCAAAAACTGGAAGCATACTGGCAGAAAACTTAATGACTCTAGGACTTCGTAGAGCGGAGCAAACTCACCAGGACAAGACCCGCCTTCGCCACGGCAAACTGCGACACAATCCACCTATGGCAAGTGGGTGACAAGAGACCGATCCTGCATCCAGGTTCCAAGTCAAGGGATCCCAAACCCAGGGCCAGCCGCTCAACCTGCAAGTCGTTTGCCGGCTTGAAATGGGGCGTGGGCCATTGCCCATCGAGACATCCCTTCTCACTAAGCGAACAAGTTTTTTTTCTCTTGTCCATACAAGTGAAACATGCGGAAATGACCACTGTGTCATCAAGTAGAACAGGGGTGGCGAAACAGACACAAGTAAAGAGCCATAATAACTATTTTAATAAAAAAGCCGCAGTAAAAAAGGGGCGATGTACATTTTTAATACTTTCCTCCCAGTCGGCGGCCACATCGAATTACACTTATAAGGCTATTGATCATAGTGTTTATTTATTTATTGTGCATCCCCATTCGTAAAAACAAAACAAAATACCTTGATGTTCGACCGAAATGACGCAGTCCTCAGCAGGTTAGTTTGGCGTTTGTCCGTCACGCACGCTGTCCTAATTTTACTGCCTCCACTGTTAAGTGCCCCACAGCAGAAAGCTAACCCAAACATCGACCGAAACATTGTGCCCGCACGCTTGACGTGGTAACACCTTACTTCTGGCACCAGCCACCAGAATCACTATTTTCCCGGACCACAGAATCTTCTTCTGCCCTTCGTCTTCCTTGAGTTCAACTTCGAACGCTTTTAAATATTGTGCAATGACTTCCATGGTTGAACAGTCATAAAACGCAATGCCCGAAAGCACAATCTGGCTTTTATTCTATTACATAGAGCCGCGAGTCGCACTTGGACCCGCGAAGAGCCGCCCGCGGTTTGGTGACCCTTGAAGTAGAGCATTTCAGAAAGGAGACTATCAAATAGACGTTATGGCGTCAAAATTATTATAACTATTAGGGAGTTGTAGTAGATCGTTTTTCTCCTCCGCTACGGTATCCCCGAAGAAAACGCCGCAGCTGCGCATGCGCGCCGCCAGCCTTGTCTTCATAGTTCAAGGTCTTGTGGCGGATTACGGAGCGCTATCCGGGTGCTTAGCGGGCTGCGGAAACGGTCTACTACAATTCCCTATTGTTAACGCCAGTCTTAAAGCTCATTTTTCGGGGAGGACGTTTATTGCAATTGTCATTTACCGACGTTATCTTGTATTGGGTGTCTCAAATAGCGGCCAGGCTCTTTAAATCGACAGTGAAATTCGGTGTCTCAACCTATCGCGCTACGATTTTGTGCAGCGTTGCTCACAGCTGGTGCATTTTTTCTACAAAACTTGCAAAGAGCGAACTTACCTGCGGAAAAGTAAGGAAAGAAAGACGCTTAACTCAATTGGGTGCCTTTTTGTTTGAAGACCGGTTACTTCGCTGCGTTTCCATATCCTTTTTTCTTTTTGTACTTTTTCCTCAAGTAAGTTCGCTATTTGCAATTTTTGAAGACAAAAAGCACCACCTCTGGACAACGCTGCAGAAAATCGTAGCACGATAGGTTAAGAAACCGAATTTTGCGGTCAATTTAAAGAGCCTGATTGCTACTTGAGACACCCATTGCGGCGATGTGTACTGTCCGCCTGACTCTGGGAAGCATACGGAAAGACTATTTTAAGGACCGGCTCACACATGCATCTCACCGCTGAGAAAACGTAAAGTTAGCGCTGCCTCAGCGCTACTGGGAGTGCTGATTTAGCACTGAGTTGCCGCAGCATTGTGCTTGTGAAAAAAAAAAGGCAAGGTCAGATGCATCGAGAGACTAACACATCAATGATCAATGATCTAGCGCAGAGTCAGGGCTTTGTCTACAGCGTCGAGTTTTAAAGGCAATCAACGTATTTTTATTCGATTGCCATATGCAACTTGTTTACGATGACCTGTGTGAGTCAGCTTAAAATCGAAGTTATAACACAGTTACTATTCCCGAGGGCTCACCTGTTCTGCGAAGCTGGAAAACGTCAGGGACAGGTCTTCGCCCGGAAAGTGGAAGCCTACGCGGTCTCCGTTGTTCCTCACAGTCTCGTCCAGAGCTTCTCCTACGGTCATCCGAACCTGAGGAGGTTCCTTAGGTCCCACCAGGTAGCTGGAAGTACTCAGGGACCTCAAGGGACCCCTGAGGACAACGCAGATTGCCCTCAGCCGCGGTAGCATCTCTTGCAGCAACTGGACAACCGATCTGGGAGCCCGTTTTGACGACTCGTATCTTATCCACAGCTATTGACCCCGTCGTAATTTCTATTCGCTTGTTTGCTGGCTCTTTGTATCTCGGGGCCGAGATGCTGAGATAGTGCTTGTTCACGTCGCTTGCAATCTCTTTCTATCTCGGCAGCTGCGACTGAGGGTTTGCATATCTGTCTCTGTTTCTGGGTGTTAAGCACCAAAATGACTTTCGCTTCATCTTGACTCCTTTCATCTTACGTCATTTTAGACTGTTGATCATTGAGTGCTTTTTAGAAACCCATCGGAAAAGAGGGTGATGGGTCTTCTTTTGGGTGTTCTTCTTCAGCTAGAAATCTTGCTTATCTGAGTTTTGCGGTACTGGCCCCAGGTAAAATATCTGGCATACTCCGTTTCACCTTACGACCGGCCACAGAAAATGCTACGAGCTTTCGGATCCAATCCAAGGCCGTGCGAGTGTTACATATCCTTAGAGAGGTGGCGCACTGACGCCCATGCAGAGAGCGTATCACATGCTACGTTCACAGAACTGGACATGTCTGCAGGATGACTTCTAGCAACCGCTGCGGTCTCAGCGGTAGTTCTTTAGAATATCTAGTTTTCTACCGTAATCCGCATACCAAAAACGGCCACATTCGCCATCACGTTATCATCTACCTAATCAACTAAACTATGCTTAAAAGGGATACTGAACCAAAGAATTTAGTGTCCATAATAAGTGGCGCACGTTCTTTCCACGAGCCAGCAGCCGCCGGTGTGCGCGAGCACACGCAACGAAAATGACGTAAAAGACCTCCATTCGCGCTTAAGAGGACAGTGAAATGCATGGACTTCGGGCCAAAGGAGAATAAATACAGGCTTTTCATCTCTACGAGTGAAAGCTACGTGCTTGTTAGACCAATTAATCGCTTACCTTTTACGCTAGACACCACTGTGTAGTTGAAAAACTTGTCTTTATTCTCCTTTGGCCCGAAGCCCATACATTTCACTGTCATCCTAACCGCGAATGGAGATCTTTGACGTCATTTTTGTTGCGTGTGCTCGCGCACACCGGCGGCTCCTGGCTCGTGGAAAGAACGTGCGCCACTTATTATGGATACTATTATTCCTTGGTTCAGTATCCCTTTAAAGGAGCTGTGCAACGATATTCAATTGGAATGTTTTTCACTTTACACGAGCTTACTGGCACTAGTGGGACTCAAGGATACTCGCATGCAATGCCACTGGCCAAGAAACTCCTTTGTTGCGGTGTAATTTCAAGGACAAAAGCGATCATTTTCATTCAATCTCTCCCTTGCAAAATTCGATGACGTAACGCGGGGATCGCAGTACACCCGTATGACGATATTTGAATGCGGTTCATAGATTGGACCCGAGCATTGCGTGGGCACTCGATTTAGGCTCGTGATAATTGATAGCTCGAGAAGCATTCGAGTAGTGGCCCGTGTCCAATCGCTGCAACGACGACAATAGCCGAGCCATAACAATGTCTGGAACTCAGCGCGTGTCCTGTGCTTTGCCAACCCCAGCGCGTGGCTATGATCAACATTGGCGGCATATAATCGGCTCCAGATCACGTGGCCGCTTGTTCTGGCTGCGAGTTGAGGGCGTGAGATGAGGTTCAACTCAACCGAATTTATCCGAGAGGCGATATGGATATTAAATGTATATCCCCTTTTTTCACAGCCGAAGTTACTTCCAACGGATTGAAGGTGAAACTACAGTTTGTCTTTTTCATGAAATTTATTACTCTAACCCTGCTCTAAATGATAAGCTCATTCTTCCTCCAATGTTTCCCCTCCCATTGACCGTTAATTCAGAGTCGGAATTCATCACTGTCGCACAGCTGCCCGCAAAGCCTCTCATCTCCAGAATGTCATCATCATCAATCAATTCATTTAAAATTGCGGAAAAAACATTAAGTTTTGTTAAACCTGAACCACTTTTATTTTTTGCTGCGTTTTGGACTAGTCTTGTTTAAATCCTTTAGTTTGTTCTTGGTTTCACCCCTCCTTTCTGTAATGCCTCCGGGACCTGAGAGCATTGAAATAAATAAAATATCACTCTCTATGAGAAAGACGCTTGGTGCACAGCAAATGCACTAATAAAAATAAAAAAGCAAAAAAGAAAAAAAAGAGAAACGGCAAACTTGTCATAAAGCAGAGTCGAAGAAGATAGCGTGTGGTTCTGTGAGAAACTCTTCAAAATAAGCTCCGTGAGTGAAATGAGAGCGTCGATAGCCGCCTTAGTTATTCATTCTGTACGTATTGCTGTAATCGGGCTAATTTGGAATTTGTCACCCGGTGCTGTTCGTTTATTACCATTCCGTGAATCTTTGCCTGCAATTGATGACTACTGATAATGTTTTCATTTTATTACTTCTTTTTTTCTTCTGTGTATTGTTACATTTTGTTTTATGTTTTGTACAATTATTTTTCCCGCACTCCTACAATCGCCCCATCGGGGCCGCAAATGTCAAGTAGATAAATAAATAAATAAATAAATAAATAAATAAATATTGATTTTTATTGCTAAGGCAAATGTTCGAAGCATCGGAGGATTTCAAACTGTGCAACAGTCTTTAAAACGCCTTCCATTCACCGTTCATCGAGATCAACTGAACATTGTCAATTCGTCTGCCAGCTAAATTTACCACCGTTCTTACTGACGAGAAACAAACACAAGAAATCAACGCTAACAATTATTCAAATGGTCAAATGGAGTAAAATGTCTTAAAACATCATCAATATATATATATATATATATATATATTATATATATATATATATATATATATATGTATGTATATCTTGCATTGCTATGGGGTTTTCAGTGATGTGATTGGCCAAAGCCGTTTTGGAGAACCTTTTGGAGCAGCCAGAACAGTGTTTTGGAGCGGCAAAAGTGGCCTTTGGAGCAGCCAAAACAGTGTTTTTGAGCAGTAAACGTGGCTTTTGGAGCAGCCAAAACAGTGTTTCGGAGCAGCAAAAGTGGCTTTTGGAGCAGATAGTCTTATAAAAATAAAAGTATTCGTTTAAGTGCTGTACAAAGGAAGGGCACTTTGCTCGGCGCAATAAACAAATTGGTCAAGTTAGACCACATGGGAGTCTTTCAACAAATTAACTGAAATGCCAATGATACATGTTTTGCAATGCTTCAGTTAAATGATGCAGACATATGTAGCCGCTATAGGTAAATAAGAACCAAACTGCACATATTAAATTTATTTGAAAATGACCTGCTTAGTAGTATATATGAAAGCATAAAGTTGACTATAGTCGGTGACAGGTCAAGAACAAAGTAGAAGCCCCTCCCAGCTCTTTTCACATTAGCCGAGCGAATGGTGGAGAGGAGGTCGCCTCCTCTCCCGCGATCGCTCTGCTAAAGTGGAAAAGGGTGGGAGGAGCTTCTACTTCGTTCTTGACCTGTCACCGACTATAGTTATATAGTATAAAAAATTGAAGCAGTCTCCGACGGATGAAACACGTAACTACTGCAGTGCAATGCGAAACTGTACATATGGAAAGGTGCAGTACGACTGGCGGGTGCTTTTCCTTTTGCTTTTCGAAACTTTCTGCAAGGCTGCTGCAACCCTCACTCTGCTTTCGGCAAGTAATGAATGTCCACTTTCAATGTCTCCAAAGAGACATTGAGACATTCCACAAGTGTACATACAGTGCTGTAGGCGTTTGCCGAGCAGTTCCGAAAACCCGCTTGCCACCGTTTTACTGATTCCCGACGTGCCAGATTTTCATCAAAAGTAAGCAAATGTAAAGCAATGGATTGCAAGCGTCCTGGCTGGTGGCTCTGTGGTGCAATCATGTTCGCATGCACGTGAGGGCAACTTCGGCAGCTTGCAGTTGCACGCGCTTCGTTGTGCGAGTGGAGACGGCTGTTCGATCAAAACTGAAACCCTGCCACTCCGCTCCGTCGCCAACTGGTTCCAAAAATTGAACGCAAAATTTAACGGTCCAGCATACGACAAAAAAAAAAAAAAAAAAACAGTCCAGCGGCGCGTGCTTGCGAGGTTGGCAGGCGAGTTACAAGCTAATCACACACAAAAAAAAAAGAACCTGAGCGCATCGATGCAAGACATCGTGAGTCAGGGTCAAAAAGTTCCTGAAGCACTTTGCGCAACAACTGAACTCGACACAAACAAGCGTGCTGAGCGGGTTCAGCGTGCAGACATTGCCTTTTTTTTGCTTTAGCTAAATTGTATTCAACTTTCTTTCGCGACAGACTTTTCACGTACCGAGGTACCTCTCGAAAGAAAGCCCACCGAGAGAAACTTAGGTAATCAATACTTCGAAACAGCAGTCTTTGAGTTAAAGGGGAATTTTTCTATTAGCGTTTCATTTAAACAAGAACAGGAATGTTGATTACCTTGCGGCGGTCCTTGTTTCAGCTTATAAAGTGCCATATCTGCAGCGACGTGGGGATGGCAACACCCGACGTCATGCAACGACGGTGACTGGTAGGCAGGGACCAAATATAGTTTTCCCACGGCCGTTGCTTTCAGGAGGAAGTGCTTCAGCTCACAAAGTAACTCCCGCCGCGCAAAAAACGTGGTTTCGTTTTACAACATGACGGCATGGCTGGCACCCGGCACGCTGTCGGAGCGTCCGCACACACTTGCATCTATCGTTACAAAATTTTTAAAAGCATGCGAGACGCAAGGACGTTAGGTTATAACCTTCTTGGCGAGACGAGACCCACCAGATCCAAGAAAGCGCGAAATGAGAAACGGCGGGAAAAACCATGCAAGACCGGATGGACGATTGATGCAGGGTACTTTGTGTCGGGCGGCCGCTTGCGCCACCTATAGCTCACGCATGCTCAATTACGGTACTCAGTTCAGTTTTTGTTTTGAAAGGCGACCGAAATTTGTCATTTGGCGCAGGCTTGGCGCAGATTACCCATATTTCGGCGAAATGTAGCAGGATGTAGAAGGGTTAGCCCCTTGGCGCAGTTTGGCGCAATTGGCGCAGCAATCGCATCACTGCTAATATGCCTAATGATGAAGTGGAAGCTTGGGCGAGTTGGTACATACTTGAAAATTAAAACAGTGCTAAGGACGAGAGACTGGATGAGGAAAGACGCAGACAGAGCGCCATTTCAAATAGTGCTCTGTCTGTGTTTTCTTCTTTCGGTCTCTCGTCCTTTGCGTCATTTTAATCCTCATGCTTAATGACTTTTCCACGCTGTATGACTTTCCGCTTACCTCTCTCTCTACATCAAAGAGGAAATGAAAAATTTCATGCCTGATTGGGATTCAACATAAATTGTCTGCAAATGCCACAAGAATTGTGTTAAAGCTTACCAGTAAACTTTCCCAAAATGCCCATAAAAAACAAATTGCAATTATATATATATAAAAAAAAAAAGCTGGCTAGCGTTTGATGTGTTACTAATAACACTGGGAATCAGAAGCATGATGCCAAGATTCTGAGCATGCCGCATCCCAATGCAGTTCAAGTTTTTCAACCTATACTTTATGCCTGTTTTGGCATTCACTTAGCACGCATGTCCCAACCAATGGCCTTCACACTTTATGGCCAGGCTGCTTGCTTGTCGAGGACCTTGCTGAACATTCAGTGGTGACTAACACAGATCAATCACCAATTTCTCAAAAGATTCACGCAGGTCAAGTGGCCCAAAAAGCCAGGCCACTTACCCAGTTTGACTTCGGCATTGTCTGTGAGCAAGACATTCTGGCCCTTGATGTCCCTGTGGATGATCTTGTTGGCGTGCAAGTGACTCAACCCCTGCACAATCAAAAAGATGACGGCACCACAATGAATCAGTGATAGTATTCTACTCAATGCACCCTTGGGAAGCTGAAATTCACCATCCCCAAGAACTACTGCAGAGTCCGAAAAGCAATGTTTTCAAGACGTGGCAAAGTATTTTTGACTGTGGTCAGAAGGCGTTTCTTATAGAAAAGCAACGACAACTCATAAAACAATGATTACAACAGGTAATCATTAAGAGCGGTTACAAGGTACAAAAACCTGCAAATGTCCTGAGGCAAGGTTTGACCCTTCTGTGATACATTTGTGATAAACGTTTCAAAACTATATTTTGTACTTTACTTTTTGTGGCGATAGATGCGTGGCGAGAAAGACCAAGGGTGTGTGTGTGCTAACAAAAAGAGGTAAGGTCCATCTGAGACACGAAGCTGGGCAACTACACATTGGTCATCTAAACGTGATTGTATTAAACTAGGCTTTTATTCTTATTGCTGGTAAACAATACCATCCGGAGCCAATGCATCTCATTGAATTTTTTCACTTCATTGAATACTCACAGAAATAAATGCCAAAGACCAGATACCCTAGCTGACATTTCTGCTTTGTATGTGCAGTGATGACCATAATGAAACAGATATATCTTCTGTGCTGAATTGTTCACAGTCTCACCAACAGTTGGTTCCACCACGAGCATTCAGGCAAGATACAACAGGATCGGCTCACCCTAAGAATTTCCCTGCATATGTACGCTATCCATTCTTCCTTTAGAGACTGGCCCTTGGTTGCTGGGAAGAACAAGACACCACCTCAGACAAATGTGAGTGAAATGGCTCGCATGGGACAAACAGTGAGGAATACACATTCTAGCTTTCCATTGTCTTCACTTGCCCACTGACAGATGCCAACACTGTTGTACACGTAGAGCATAAAACCAGAAAGTTGTTGTTGATTACGGGCTTTATGGCGCAAAGCTACTATGGCCATACTGCGCCAAATAAACCAGAAAGAAGGCAAGGGTTCACTATTGGCACAGAAGCATGACAATGTTATTAAGAAAGAAGGAATACAACTACCGCATAATACTTTTGATTAAAAGAAATGCAAGCCAACGACATGCACCTTGTTTCACAACTCTCGCAAAATATAGACCACACAACAGCTCACAATAAAGCTGGACGAAAACGGCCTTTTTACATCATGCCCCACATTTATCTTTCTACAACCCTGTTAAGTCCATACAAGGCAGAAAGGCAGCACATTTGGAAGAGGTTAAAACATACAAAACTAATCTGAAGAGTGACAATCTGGAGGCACTCCAATTGACTCCTTCTTGGTGTACAGTATAAAACCCACTAAAGAAGTTGAACTGCAATCCTTCCCATAACTTTTCAGTCAGATTTAACCAGGTAAAAGAAATACTGATTTTTTTTTTAAATTAAGTAAATCAGATTTATTTTATTTAAATCGCTATAGCTAGAAAATAGAGCTTCTTTATTACTAGACACATATTTAAACATGGCAGATCGATTGATACATCCGTCCAATCTGAGAGTGACCACGATGCGGAGGAAATAATTACTGTGAATAAAAAAAGTATTTTGATTAATAACTTTTTATTGGTGTAAAACCAGCCATGCTAGAACAAAAACAGCTTAATTTCCGAGTTTCTAAAGTTTTTTTTCCTTTCCTTTCGCATTCCAATTTGCTTGTAAATAGGACATATTTTTCTAGTTTTTGTTTTTGTCTTCAGCATTCTGATTTGCTGGCAGTAGGACATTATGTAACTGACGAACAAAGTGGAAGGCAGAAAGGAAGCTCAATGCTCCGATTTACTCAAAAGAGCACCCTTTTTGCTCGTGTTTAGCACAATATAAATATTTTTTGCTCGACGATTCTTGTAATTAAATACTACCTAGACAAATGCGCATAAAACCGTCAAAGAATAGCAAAACGGTAAGATCATACGTGTGTGAAAGGTTTGATTAAAATCATTTTAAATCATGATTAAAAACACAATTGAAATCATCTTGATTTTTATTCTCCACCCTGGTTTTAACAAACCTATAGACACAAAGCAGTAACAAAGATCCTCAGAAAGTTGATAAAATACCACGAGGGCTTCGAGAAAGTTTGCAAACATCCATGAGACAACAAAGGGACTTACATTTGACAAGATCCGTGACTGAACCAGCACCACAGTACTCCATAACCAACTGCAAGACAACTCATTTGTTCGACCATTTCAAAAGAGAAGAGAAAAAGTAAAACTGTAGAAATGGAAGGAGAAGTCTTACCCAAAGCTTGTCGTCTTTTCCTGGTGGGCTTTTCTGGATGAAGGCACCGTAGTAGGTTGCAATGTTACGGTGATGGGAATACTGGAGGACAAAGGAAGGCATGGGATGTCAAAGCAGTGTGAATTGAGAGTCCTCTACTAAGTGCTTCCGTAAATTTGCATTAGCTAGAAAGCATAGAGTGCTGCTGACAATTGAATAATGCAGAAAATTCAGTAATGGTGCTATTATCACCAGGGTTGGGAAAAGCACTTCGAAATTTATGTTTAGGAATATACATATTTGATGCTCTTAAAACATGCACCTGAGATACTGTTACCCACTACCTTATGTGGTACTTCCATGCCCCTCTCCTCCTTTAATCTTAAATATGTCACAATTATTTAATGACCTCGCTATATATACTAAAGACATACTTTAAACTATATATTTCAAACAAACTGGAAGCACAAAACTTAATACCGACACTGTCCATTCCAGAAGCCAGAGCCTTTAATTTCCAACTTGCATAATTTATTTTTGTCATTCTTCTGTTGTTTTTGGTGTTGAAGTTGAGCACTTAGTGCAATAATGTCAGGGTTTTAAAGTAAATATTAAGAGTAACAAGCGTAATAATTTACCTTTTTGAGTACATTGATTTCTAGCTTAATTTCTTCCTCTTCGTCCTGAAAGTAGAAGACATTCAACAGTGTATTATCAAAACAACCAAAGAAAGTGAAAATCAACCGACAAACTTTTCCGGCTACACAGGAGAGTACAGCACCAGCAGCAGTAGTAGCAGCTAGCACTGGCACAGATTGTTGCTTCCAAGCAACACTAGCACCTGAAAAGGCAACCTATGCTTTTCTTGATTGCTGGTAGCCATTGTAAATTCAACCGTGAATTTGAGAAGAGATAACAATGAAGGAAGAAGAAAAGCTTATGATCTGTATGCTAAATGCAACTACATGATTCCCCCAGTTTAATGAAAAGCATACTGGAAAAAGCCAGTTTATTGTAAAACCAAACAAACAATAACACTAGCCTTAGGGCTCAGCTTTCATTTTCAAGTAAAAAAACAGCAGCTACATCTCTTCTAATGTAATGATGAGAAACCAGTTTTACTATTTCCTATATTAATGGGGAGCATTAACCAGAAAAAAATTTCTGCAAAAAAAGTTGATTTTGAAAAATGCCACATTAACACCCACCAACATCAAGAGAGTATTCCCAGAAAGTATCATTTGTTTACACTGCATAGTTATTTTATTATAAATTATTTTCAGTCCAGCGATGCTAAAGGAAAGGTAGAGGTTTGAGCACTTTGAACGCATTTTTCTCCATTCCACTTTTTGGCATACATCTCACTTTAATAAAACTATTGTTTCAGTATGAAACTATGGAGACTTAATATTTGTGGCTTATATGCCAAAATTTTATAAAGCCGGTCACTAGGAACTCAGATTTTGCATTTTCACATTCCTTATTATGAAAAAGTGTAATTTACAAAACTTGTAATGTAAAAAACTTTCATAATTATTTTTTCACCTACATATTTTTAATTTTCTTTTTATAGCAACCGGCAAAAGGTATTCCAGTATGCATTCCACCAGAAAAATATGTGGGTATCAACACCATTTCTTAACAATAGATTCATTGAACAAAATCCATGCAAAACTATGCTTTACTTTGTTCTGGGGCTATAATACCTCATAAAATGGTTCACAGGGCTGAAACTTTGCATGCCCTCCTTCTATATGGCTACAAACACCACCTGCAAATATCACGCCGATTGAGTGAGCGGTTCAAAGGTTGCCATTCCCAGGTAGTGTTTCCCCTTAAGAGCACTGAACAAAGCTGCAGGAAAGATGGGCCAAGTCCATGGCTTTGAAAAGTGCTTTCGCAGTTGTGCAGAAAAGGCTCCTTGCAGAGCTATGCACACATGCCTGCACCTCGAGAGTGCTGCACACAACTCATGAAGTCAATGAGTGAAAACTCGTACGGAGTCTGTGGATAAATTCTGCCCTGCCCCATTGATTCCTCGGGTGGGTGATAGACATTTTTTTGCTCAAATGCACCAATCTGCGTCTTTTGACCTGTCAAAAGCAATGCGGTCTATTCGGAACCAGTTCACAACTCTGAATAAAGCTTAGGCCAAACCAATAAATGAAGAAAATCTATGTTAGTCCGGGAAGGAAAAATGAAAGAGTAACAGGCAACTCCCCAGATCAATCTTACCCTCAGTCAGGCACGTATCCAGGGGGGAGGCCCATGGGGCCGGGCCCCCCCCCCCGAAATCTTCCATTTTGCTGGGACCTCCTCTCCCCCCTCCCCCTCATACAGCATTTTCTCATGGGCAGGCCCCCCCCCGAAACAAAATCCTAGCTACGTGCCTGCCCTCAGTACCAACTTAAAAGTCGAGTACAAGCATTTATTCCCTTTTCTTTTCTATGTTACACTCCTAAAATACTAATACATAAATCATAGAAAAAAAAACAATTACCTACCAAGGTTAAAAACTAAACGGCCTACTCATTTTTGGTCACAGTCATTACAGCAAAATATAAACAAGCCAACAGAGACAGAAACTATACATACAAACAGATAGGATAAGAAAACACAACCTTGAATTCTTTGATTGCATCTGGACAGCAACAACATACACCCAGTTAATTCATACGACATTGTCTCACTATTTTTAGTTTGTTGCGTGCCTCTGAGAACATTCACACATATTGGAGTCTAACAAAGCCATTACCAACAATGGCAACTAGTTAATAAAGGCCCGTGACAAGCAAACCATGGGAAATGCGACATGAAGCCGTTGCCCCCAGAAAGGAATCAAGTTATGGAAAAGTAAGATGCTAACAAGATTACAGCAATTTGAACATCATGCTAGACCACACCAAAATGTTTAATAATAAAAATAATGTCCTACTAGATGTCATAGCCGTGGTGGAGCACATAGTAGTGATAAGGGTGGAGCTAGCCTAGCTCCAGCGCTGGTAATTAGATGAACAACAAAGATTAAGTGGTGTAAACAGGAGAGAAAAAAAATAAGATTACGACAGATTAGGAAAGAAGAAGAATAAGTATGGAGAAAAACACATGGACCCCCAGAAAATAACTGCAGAGACTGATCTTCGAGAGAACAGAAAACAACAGTAACGCTATATTTTTGTGTACCTGGGCATTAATTCATGGGAAAGCATGAGTAATGTGGTGTTGAGAACCAGAAGGCATCTGACACTCAGCTTCTCCACAATAAATTTGTCTATTACCAGAAGAAATGTGCTTGATCACTAGTCTTTATGAACTACAGCGATAGTGCACTGCAAATTTTGTGGAGCATCTTGAGCACAATGGTGTGCAAAATATGATCAGCAAAACATTATTAAGAAAATTGAAGTGAAAAGATATCAGGACTGCCACACTCTTTTGATGGTTGTGTGAAAAGATGGCAGATGCTTATGAAACTTACCCTACGACATAGTAAAAACAAAAACGCGAAGACGAGGACAAAGTAAAAGGTAGCCGACAGGACACAGTTCTGTGTTCTGTCAGTTATTTTTTACTTTGTCGTGTGTTCGCGCTATTTTTGTTTTTAGTATGTCCATAATCAACCAGCCCAAACTTCAAATTTAATCAATTACCCTACGAGATAAGGCAGTTCACACACTTGCAACTGCATACAACCGAGAGAGACGAGACCTGTTGAAACCTCTTAAAATTTCTTAGGACGAGAGAACACACTGGCACAATCTATGCGGTGACGCTGGAACGACATTTCACAAGAGCGAAGGTTTTGCCGGACCTCCGAGGTCAAATGTGCGTAATACCTATGAGAAAGGCTCTTTTATAACGTTGACAAAAGTTTTTCAAGCCAGAAAGAAAGGATAATGTGGAGAGAAACAAAAAAATATGCTGGACCGCCAAGTTTACACTGTTTCCCAATAGATGGCGCCAGTGTGTCCTCTTGTCGTTTAGAGATATTAAGAGGTTCCAAGGCACTCTGTTCTAAGAGGTCGCAAGTGTGTGAACGGGCCTATAGAGTAACTATATATGAGATGCCCTGCTGCTTTTCTAGGCCAAATGAGACGGAATCTAACGAAATTAAAGCTGAAAGAGCTTGACTTCTAGCTTGTCAGTAGCACTGACATTTCTGCCAGTTATAAGTGCTTTAATATTTGTGTTTTGTTGGTGTATGGGAACTGCTGTCCAACATTGCCAATGTGCTGAGACACCCGGGATAACAATGGTTATAAGCTGCATAGTTCCCGTCGCACACACAAAACAGAAATAAAGACGTGCGCCCCCAGCATTGCCAAGGTCACTTGCAGACAGCCGATGTCCACAACAGCAGTCCTTAGGCTTATAAACGCCGAATCCAAAAAAAAAAACAAAGCTAAAAACAAAAACAAAAAAACCTAAAAGAAACACAGAAACGACCTTCGCGTGATGGAGTTAACGGCATTCGGGCGTCATTTCTGTTTTCATAACTTTGTTCCTCACTCGCCGGAAACAACCTTCGAGGCGGCATGGCGGCATCTTGTCCGCATCTTGACAAGGCCCAAACAAAACGTCGTTAAACGGAGATCAAGACGGAGGGATGGAGGAAACGCTTCACCAAAAACAAAGTTAAAAAAAAAAAAAAAAACGCTACTACGGCGTAAAGGAAAACGACATCCCCTTCATGCCGAGTTTGTTTGGCTGCCTGTAAGCACAAGAAGTTTATGCTGCTAGACAGGTTTACGCTTTCGCAGTCTGCCGCCCTTTCGTCGGCTAGGGTTGCGCCGGCTAGGTCCACAACGTCGTCTACAACAAGCTACCCTACCGTCCAGGAACAAATATTTGGGAAGTCTCCTTTGTTACCGAGTCGGGGAGCCCACACGTCCAAGTGTGCACATATGTATGAACTATGAACGTGAAGAAGTGTGCGAAAAAAAGTACACTATGCATATACAGAAAAAAAAAAAAAAAGGAAGGGCGAGGTGTCGTCACCGGTTGAGATGGCGCTTACGCAAAGCCGGAAGCGTTTCTGGTTTTCATTCCCGTTTCTTGTTTTTTTCTGCTAGCTTTTAAAGCGTCTCTTGAAAAAAAAAAAAAAAGAAATGCAGTTTTCACCGATGTCACGACGAGGAGAGCACGTACGAAACTCGCTGGACGTACGGTTGCTGCTCTCTCCAGGAAATCGCGAACGATCGTCTCGAAAAGTGATTAAATTTCCACGAGCTCGCCATTGAGCAATGAAGTGATTCAATTAAATTGGTTACCCTACGGGGAATTTCGAGGAATACAGACGCGTAACGAGCCGTGTCTCATCGGTAAGCGGTGACGCAGACAAAAACCTGCAATTTACAAGTCTTTCATTGAAACCGTGCTGCATACCTAAACGATATGATAAAAAAAAAAAAAAAAGTTTAGTATCCAGGCATTCTCCGCTCGTTACAACTTAGATTTTCTATGCGACGAAAATAAAATAACCAAAGAAACGTTCCAGCATTTTATATCGACCGTGTCTCTAATCGAGGAAGAAGGCAACTATTTGTGTCATAAAATGCTTCTGCAAAGAAGCATTTGGACACAAGTCTTAGAAGATGTACTACACGAATACGAGCCAGCCTAATTCAAATTGCAGTCAGCCCAGTCAAGACAATCACTAGACAAATGGAAGATTCTTAAGACTCACCTCCGTAACGTCCATGATTTTGATGGCGGCCAGCTGTCCCGTTTTGGTGTGCCGACCCTGCAAGTGAAAAAGACACGAACGGTCACTGAAGTGTCGACTGATCTAACATAAGCCACAGAAAGATTCAGACCTTACGAGTTCAACAACTGCAGGTGTCACTCTCATTTCGCGTAATCACCACTTCCGAAAAATCTGTGCGGCGAAGACAGCACACAAGATTTTAAACTTCCCACTATTTAAACTATCGTACAAGTTTAATTTCTTTTGCATACGAAAAAGCTAAGAGCGTGAGCTTCCAATGCACTATATTTCAGTAGAGTAGATGCTTGGTTTTCACTAGCTACAAGATGGATGCACTGGGGACCGACAAGCTTGTCCTAAAAGCTGTGCTGGCGCGACAACGTGGCTTTAGCACAGAACCCCGCGCGCACGTGTTCGCGCAAATAGTACCCAAGGTCCAAAGATCTAAGGTCTCTGGAGAGTATCATCATGACGCGCTTCGGCCTCTGGAACGTCTGGGGTCCTGGACCCTGGGTAGTCCCTTCCCCAGGCGTCGCCCACAACTCCAGCTGCTTTGCGACGTAAAGCTCCAATATTTCATTTATGGTCTTTGGAAACCGAACCCCTACATAGTTCGCCTTATATAAAAAAGTGAGAGTGAAGGATAAATTAAACACGACAACACAGAAGGCGATCATGGAGAGGAAACTAACACAGGCAACAACTGGTTCGCGTTCTCTGCTGTAGGAGAACCATCTACAACAATCACACCTCAAGTGATCAAGATAAAGATGAAAGCATCTCGTTCCTCTTAATACTTTACTTTCTTAAAAAATAAAAAAGTATTTTTTAAGTTTTCGTTTTTCTTTTGCAATTGTAAAAACACGTCAATTACGTCATTAACGCAGTTACCCTTCATCGGGCTCTCTCACTACAGTCTCTTTTCTCTATCCAGTAGTCGGCTAGGACAACCCCCCCCCCCCCCCCCCCCTTACTGCCCCTCATTCATCACCT